>OY992530.1:113470410-113598346 GCA_963921185.1 Dasysyrphus tricinctus
TGCATGTGTCATGTTGCATGTGAAAGTTGCATGTGCAAGTTGCATGTGCAAGTTGCATGTGCAAGTTGCATGTGCAAGTTGCATGTGCAAGTTGCATGTGCAAGTTGCATGTGCAAGTTTCATGTGCAAGTTGCATGTTGCATGTGCAAGTTGCATGTGCAAGTTGCATGTGCGAGTTGCATGTGCATGTTGCATGTGCAAGTTGAATGTGCAAGTTGCATGTGCAAGTTGCATGTGCATGTTGCATGTGCAAGTTGCATGTGCAAGTTGCATGTTCAAGTTGCATGTGCAAGTTGCATGTGCAAGTTGCATGTGCATGTGTCATGTTGCATTTGAAAGTTGCATGTGCAAGTTGCATGTGCATGTTGCACATGCAAGTTGCATGTGCAAGTCGCATGTGCAAATATCAAGTGCATGTTGCATGTTGCATGTGCAAGTTGCATGTGCAAGTTGCGGGTGCATGTTACATGTTGCATGTGCAAGTTGCATGTGCAAGTTGCATGTGCATGTTGCATGTGCAAGTTGCATGTGCAAGTTGCATGTGCAAGTTGCATGTGCAAGTTGCATGTGCAAGTTGCATGTGCAAGTTGCATGTGCAAGTTGCATGTGCAAGTTGCATGTGCATGTTGCATGTGCAAGTTGCATGTGCAAGTTGCATGTGCAAGTTGCATGTGCAAGTTGCATGTGCAAGTTGCATGTGCAAGTTGCATGTGAAAGTTGCATGTTCAAGTGGTGTGCAGGTTGCATGTGCAAGTTGCATGTACAAGTTGTATGTGCAAGTTGCATGTGCAAGTTGCATGTGCAAATTGCATGTGCTTGTGTCATGTTCCATGTGCAAGTTGCATGTGCAAGTTGCATGTGCAAGTTGCATGTGCCAGTTGCATGTTGCATGTGCAAGTTGCATGTGCAAGTTGCATGTGCAAGTTGCATGTGCAATTTGCATGTGCATGTTGCATGTGCATGTTGCATGTTGCATGTTGCATGTTGCATGTTGCATGTGCAAGTTGCATGTGCAAGTTGCATGTGCAAGTAGCATGTGTAAGTTGCATGTGCATGTTGCATGTTGCATGTGCAAGTTGCATGTGCATGTTGCATGTGCATGTTGCATGTGCAAGTTGCATGTGCAAGTTGCATGTTCATGTTGCATGTTGCATGTGCAAGTTGCATGTGCAAGTTGCATAAGCATGTTGCATGTGCATGTTGCATGTGCAAGTTGCATGTGCAAGTTGCATGTGCAAGTTGCATGTGCAAGTTGCATGTGCAAGTTGCATGTTGCATGTTGCATGTTGCATGTTGCATGTTGCATGTTGCATGTTGCATGTTGCATGTTGCATGTTGCATGTTGCATGTTGCATGTTGCATGTTGCATGTTGCATGTTGCATGTTGCATGTTGCATGTTGCATGTTGCATGTTGCATGTTGCATGTTGCATGTTGCATGTTGCATGTTGCATGTTGCATGTTGCATGTTGCATGTTGCATGTTGCATGTTGCATGTTGCATGTTGCATGTTGCATGTTGCATGTTGCATGTTGCATGTTGCATGTTGCATGTTGCATGTTGCATGTTGCATGTTGCATGTTGCATGTTGCATGTTGCATGTTGCATGTTGCATGTTGCATGTTGCATGTTGCATGTTGCATGTTGCATGTTGCATGTTGCATGTTGCATGTTGCATGTTGAATGTTGCATGTTGCATGGTGCATGTTGCATGTTGCATGTTGCATGTTGCATGTTGCATGTTGCATGTTGCATGTTGCATGTTGCATGTTGCATGTTGCATGTTGCATGTTGCATGTTGCATGTTGCATGTTGCATGTTGCATGTTGCATGTTGCATGTTGCATGTTGCATGTTGCATGTTGCATGTTGCATGTTGCATGTTGCATGTTGCATGTTGCATGTTGCATGTTGCATGTTGCATGTTGCATGTTGCATGTTGCATGTTGCATGTTGCATGTTGCATGTTGCATGTTGCATGTTGCATGTTGCATGTTGCATGTTGCATGTTGCATGTTGCATGTTGCATGTTGCATGTTGCATGTTGCATGTTGCATGTTGCATGTTGCATGTTGCATGTTGCATGTTGCATGTTGCATGTTGCATGTTGCATGTTGCCTGTTGCATGTTGCATGTTGCATGTTGCATGTTGCATGTTGCATGTTGCATGTTGCATGTTGCATGTTGCATGTTGCATGTTGCATGTTGCATGTTGCATGTTGCATGTTGCATGTTGCATGTTGCATGTTGCATGTTGCATGTGCAAGTTGCATGTGCATGTTGCATGTGCAAGTTGCATGTGCAAGTTGCATGTGCAAGTTGCATCTGCAAGTTGCATGTGAATGTTGCATGTGAAAGTTGCATGTGCAAGTTGCATGTGCAAGTTGCATGTGCAAATTGCATGTGCAAGTTGCATGTGCAAGTTGCATGTGCAAGTTGCATGTGCATGTTGCATGTTGCATGTTGCATTTGCAAGTTGCATGTGCTAGTTGCATGTGCATGTTGCATGTGCAAGTTGCATGTGCATGTTGCATGTGCATTTTGCATGTTGCATGTTGCATGTGCAAGTTGCATGTGCAAGTTGCATGTGCAAGTTGCATGTGCAAGTTGAATGTGCAAGTTGCATGTGCAAGTTCCATGTGCAAGTTGCATGTGCATGTTGCATGTTGCATGTGCAAGTTGCATGTGCAAGTTGCATGTGCAAGTTGCATGTGCAAGTTGCATATGCATGTTGCATGTTGCATTTGCAAGTTGCATGTGCAAGTTGCATGTGCATGTTGCATGTGCAAGTTGCATGTGCATGTTGCATGTGCAAGTTTTATGTGCAAGTTGCATGTGTAAGTTACATGTACAAAATGCATGTGCAAGTTGCATGTGCATGTTGCATGTGCAAGTTTTATGTGCAAGTTGCATGTGCAAGTTGCATATGCATGTTGCATGTTGCATTTGCAAGTTGCATGTGCAAGTTGCATGTGCATGTTGCATGTGCATTTTGCATGTTGCATGTTGCATGTGCAAGTTGCATGTGCAAGTTGCATGTGCAAGTTGCATGTACAAGTTGTATGTGCAAGTTGCATGTGCAAGTTCCATGTGCAAGTTGCATGTGCATGTTGCATGTTGCATGTGCAAGTTGCATGTGCAAGTTGCATGTGCAAGTTGCATGTGCAAGTTGCATGTGCAAGTTGCATGTGCAAGTTGCATGTGCAAGTTGCATGTGCAAGTTGCATGTGCATGTTGCATGTGCAAGTTGCATGTGCAAGTTGCATGTGCATGTTGCATGTTGCATGTTGCATGTTGCATGTTGCATGTTGCATGTTGCATGTGAAAGTTGCATGTGCAAGTTGCATGTGAAAGTTGCATGTGCAAGTTGCATGTGCAAGTTGCATGTGCAAGTTGCATGTGCATGTTGCATGTTGCATTTGCAAGATGCATGTGCAAGTTGCATGTGCATGTTGCATGTGCAAGTTGCATGTGCATGTTGCATGTGCAAGTTTTATGTGCAAGTTGCATGTGTAAGTTACATGTACAAAATGCATGTGCAAGTTGCATGTGCATGTTGCATGTGCAAGATGCATGTGCAAGTTGCATGTTCATGTTGCATGTTGCATGTTGCATGTTGCATGTGCAATTTGCATGTGAAAGTTGCGTGTGAAAGTTGCATGTGCAAGTTGCATGTGCATGTTGCATGTGCATGTTGCATGTGCAAGTTGCATGTGCAAGTTGCATGTGCAGGTTGCATATGCATGTTGCATGTGCATGTTGCATGTGCAAGTTGCATGTGCAAGTTGCATGTGCAAGTTGAATGTGCAAGTTGCATGTGCAAGTTGCATGTGCAAGTTGCATGTGCAAGTTGCATGTGCAAGTTGCATGTGCAAGTTGCATGTGCATGTTGCATGTTGCATGTGCAAGTTGCATGTGCAAGTTGCATGTGTAAGTTGCATGTGAAAGTTGTATGTGCATGTTGCATGTGCAAGTTGCGTGTGCAAGTTGCATGTGCATTTTGCATGTTGCATGTTGCATGTGCAAGATGAATGTGCAAGTTGCATGTGCAAGTTGCATGTGCAAGTTGCATGTGCAAGTTGCATGTGCAAGTTGCATGTGCAAGTTAGATGTGCAAGTTGCATGTGCATGTTGAATGTTGCATTTGCAAGTTGCATGTGCAAGTTGCATGTGCATGTTGCATGTGCAAGTTGCATGTGCATGTTGCATGTGCAAGTTGCATGTGCAAGTTGCATGTGCAAGTTGCATGTGCATGTTGCATGTGCAAGTTGCATGTGCAAGTTAAATGTGCAAGTTGCATGTGCAAGTTGCATGTGCAAGTAGCATGTGTAAGTTGCATGTGCATGTTGCATGTTGCATGTGCAAGTTGCATGTGCATGTTGCATGTGCATGTTGCATGTGCAAGTTGCATGTTCATGTTGCATGTTGCATGTGCAAGTTGCATGTGCAAGTTGCATAAGCATGTTGCATGTGCATGTTGCATGTGCAAGTTGCATGTGCAAGTTGCATGTGCAAGTTGCATGTGCAAGTTGCATGTGCAAGTTAAATGTGCAAGTTGCATGTGCAAGTTGCATGTGCATGTTGCATGTTGCAAGTTGCATTTGCAAGTTGCATGTGCATGTTGCATGTCCAAGTTGCATGTGCAAGTTGCATGTGCAAGTTGCATGTTGCATGTGCAAGTTGCATGTGCAAGTTGCATGTGCATGTTGCATGTGCATGTTGCATGTGCAAGTTTTATGTGCAAGTTGCATGTACAAGTTGCATGTGCATGTTGCATGTTGCATGTGCAAGTTGCATGTGCAAGTTGCATGTGCAAGTTACATGTGCAAGTTGCATGTGCAAGTTGCATGTGCAAGTTGCATGTTGCATGTTGCATGTTGCATGTTGCATGTTGCATGTTGCATGTTGCATGTTGCATGTTGCATGTTGCATGTTGCATGTTGCATGTTGCATGTTGCATGTTGCATGTTGCATGTTGCATGTTGCATGTTGCATGTTGCATGTTGCATGTTGCATGTTGCATGTTGCATGTTGCATGTTGCATGTTGCATGTTGCATGTTGCATGTTGCATGTTGCATGTTGCCTGTTGCATGTTGCATGTTGCATGTGCAAGTTGCATGTGCAAGTTGCATGTGCAAGTAGCATGTGTAAGTTGCATGTGCATGTTGCATGTTGCATGTGCAAGTTGCATGTGCATGTTGCATGTGCAAGTTGCATGTGCAAGTTGCATGTTCAAGTGGCATGTGCAGGTTGCATGTGCAAGTTGGATGTACAAGTTGTATGTGCAAGTTGCATGTGCAAGTTGCATGTGCAAATTGCATGTGCTTGTGTCATGTTGCATGTGCAAGTTGCATGTGCAAGTTGCATGTGCCAGTTGCATGTTGCATGTGCAAGTTGCATGTGCAAGTTGCATGTGCAAGTTGCATGTGCAATTTGCATGTGCATGGTGCATGTGCATGTTGCATGTTGCATGTTGCATGTTGCATGTGCAAGTTGCATGTCAAGTAGCATGTGTAAGTTGCATGTGCATGTTGCATGTTGCATGTGCAAGTTGCATGTGCATGTTGCATGTGCATGTTGCATGTGCAAGTTGCATGTTCATGTTGCATGTTGCATGTGCAAGTTGCATGTGCAAGTTGCATAAGCATGTTGCATGTGCATGTTGCATGTGCAAGTTGCATGTGCAAGTTGCATGTGCAAGTTGCATGTGCATGTTGCATGTGCAAGTTGCATGTGCATGTTGCATGTGCAAGTTTTATGTGCAAGTTGCATGTGTAAGTTACATGTACAAAATGCATGTGCAAGTTGCATGTGCATGTTGCATGTGCAAGTTTTATGTGCAAGTTGCATGTGCAAGTTGCATATGCATGTTGCATGTTGCATTTGCAAGTTGCATGTGCAAGTTGCATGTGCATGTTGCATGTGCATTTTGCATGTTGCATGTTGCATGTGCAAGTTGCATGTGCAAGTTGCATGTGCAAGTTGCATGTGCAAGTTGCATGTGCAAGTTGCATATGCATGTTGCATGTTGCATTTGCAAGTTGCATGTGCAAGTTGCATGTGCATGTTGCATGTGCAAGTTGCATGTGCATGTTGCATGTGCAAGTTTTATGTGCAAGTTGCATGTGTAAGTTACATGTACAAAATGCATGTGCAAGTTGCATGTGCATGTTGCATGTGCAAGTTTTATGTGCAAGTTGCATGTGCAAGTTGCATATGCATGTTAAATGTTGCATTTGCAAGTTGCATGTGCAAGTTGCATGTGCATGTTGCATGTGCATTTTGCATGTTGCATGTTGCATGTGCAAGTTGCATGTGCAAGTTGCATGTGCAAGTTGCATGTACAAGTTGTATGTGCAAGTTGCATGTGCAAGTTCCATGTGCAAGTTGCATTTGCATGTTGCATGTTGCATGTGCAAGTTGCATGTGCAAGTTGCATGTGCAAGTTGCATGTGCAAGTTGCATGTGCAAGTTGCATGTGCAAGTTGCATGTGCAAGTTGCATGTGCATGTTGCATGTGCAAGTTGCATGTGCAAGTTGCATGTGCATGTTGCATGTTGCATGTTGCATGTTGCATGTTGCATGCTGCATGCGAAAGTTGCATGTGCAAGTTGCATGTGAAAGTTGCATGTGCAAGTTGCATGTGCAAGTTGCATGTGCATGTTGCATGTGCAAGTTGCATGTGCATGTTGCATGTGCAAGTTTTATGTGCAAGTTGCATGTGTAAGTTACATGTACAAAATGCATGTGCAAGTTGCATGTGCATGTTGCATGTGCAAGTTTTATGTGCAAGTTGCATGTGCAAGTTGCATATGCATGTTGCATGTTGCATTTGCAAGTTGCATGTGCAAGTTGCATGTGCATGTTGCATGTGCATTTTGCATGTTGCATGTTGCATGTGCAAGTTGCATGTGCAAGTTGCATGTGCAAGTTGCATGTACAAGTTGTATGTGCAAGTTGCATGTGCAAGTTCCATGTGCAAGTTGCATGTGCATGTTGCATGTTGCATGTGCAAGTTGCATGTGCAAGTTGCATGTGCAAGTTGCATGTGCAAGTTGCATGTGCAAGTTGCATGTGCAAGTTGCATGTGCAAGTTGCATGTGCATGTTGCATGTGCAAGTTGCATGTGCAAGTTGCATGTGCATGTTGCATGTTGCATGTTGCATGTTGCATGTTGCATGCTGCATGCGAAAGTTGCATGTGCAAGTTGCATGTGAAAGTTGCATGTGCAAGTTGCATGTGCAAGTTGCATGTGCAAGTTGCATATGCATGTTGCATGTTGCATTTGCAAGATGCATGTGCAAGTTGCATGTGCATGTTGCAAGTGCAAGTTGCATGTGCATGTTGCATGTGCAAGTTTTATGTGCAAGTTGCATGTGTAAGTTACATGTACAAAATGCATGTGCAAGTTGCATGTGCATGTTGCATGTGCAAGATGCATGTGCAAGTTGCATGTTCATGTTGCATGTTGCATGTTGCATGTTGCATGTGCAATTTGCATGTGAAAGTAGCGTGTGAAAGTTGCATGTGCAAGTTGCATGTGCATGTTGCATGTGCATGTTGCATGTGCAAGTTGCATGTGCAAGTTGCATGTGCAGGTTGCATATGCATGTTGCATGTGCATGTTGCATGTGCAAGTTGCATGTGCGAGTTGCATGTGCAAGTTGCATGTGCAAGTTGCATGTGCAAGTTGCATGTGAAAGTTGCATGTGCAAGTTGCATGTGCATGTTGCATGTTGCATGTGCAAGTTGCATGTGCAAGTTGCATGTGTAAGTTGCATGTGAAAGTTGTATGTGCATGTTGCATGTGCAAGTTGCGTGTGCAAGTTGCATGTGCATTTTGCATGTTGCATGTTGCATGTGCAAGATGAATGTGCAAGTTGCATGTGCAAGTTGCATGTGCAAGTTGCATGTGCAAGTTGCATGTGCAAGTTGCATGTGCAAGTTAGATGTGCAAGTTGCATGTGCATGTTGAATGTTGCATTTGCAAGTTGCATGTGCAAGTTGCATGTGCATGTTGCATGTGCAAGTTGCATGTGCATGTTGCATGTGCAAGTTGCATGTGCAAGTTGCATGTGCAAGTTGCATGTGCATGTTGCATGTGCAAGTTGCATGTGCAAGTTAAATGTGCAAGTTGCATGTGCAAGTTGCATGTGCATGTTGCATGTGCAAGTTGCATGTGCAAGTTGCATGTGCAAGTTGCATGTGCAAGTTGCATGTGCAAGTTGCATGTGCAAGTTGCATGTGCAAGTTGCATGTGCGAGTTGCATGTGCAAGTTGCATGTGCATGTTGCATGTTGCATGTTGCATGTGCAAGTTGCATGTGCAAGTTGCATGTGCATGTTTGCATGTGTAAGTTGCATGTGCATGTTGCATGTGCAAGTTGCATGTGCATGTTGCATGTGCAAGTTGCATGTGCAAGTTGTATGTGCAAGTTGCATGTGCAAGTTGCATGTGCAAGTTGCATGTGCAAGTTACATGTGCAAGTTGCATGTGCAAGTTGCATGTGCAAGTTGCATGTTGCATGTTGCATGTTGCATGTTGCATGTTGCATGTTGCATGTTGCATGTTGCATGTTGCATGTTGCATGTTGCATGTTGCATGTTGCATGTTGCATGTTGCATGTTGCATGTTGCATGTTGCATGTTGCATGTTGCATGTTGCATGTTGCATGTTGCATGTTGCATGTTGCATGTTGCATGTTGCATGTTGCATGTTGCATGTTGCATGTTGCATGTTGCATGTTGCATGTTGCATGTTGCATGTTGCATGTTGCATGTTGCATGTTGCATGTTGCATGTTGCATGTTGCATGTTGCATGTTGCATGTTGCATGTTGCATGTTGCATGTTGCATGTTGCATGTTGCATGTTGCATGTTGCATGTTGCATGTTGCATGTTGCATGTTGCATGTTGCATGTTGCATGTTGCATGTTGCATGTTGCATGTTGCATGTTGCATGTTGCATGTTGCATGTTGCATGTTGCATGTTGCATGTTGCATGTTGCATGTTGCATGTTGCATGTTGCATGTTGCATGTTGCATGTTGCATGTTGCATGTTGCATGTTGCATGTTGCATGTTGCATGTTGCATGTTGCATGTTGCATGTTGCATGTTGCATGTTGCATGTTGCATGTTGCATGTTGCATGTTGCATGTTGCATGTTGCATGTTGCATGTTGCATGTTGCATGTTGCATGTTGCATGTTGCATGTTGCATGTTGCATGTTGCATGTTGCATGTTGCATGTTGCATGTTGCATGTTGCATGTTGCATGTTGCATGTTGCATGTTGCATGTTGCATGTTGCATGTTGCATGTTGCATGTTGCATGTTGCATGTTGCATGTTGCATGTTGCATGTTGCATGTTGCATGTTGCATGTTGCATGTTGCATGTTGCATGTTGCATGTTGCATGTTGCATGTTGCATGTTGCATGTTGCATGTTGCATGTTGCATGTTGCATGTTGCATGTTGCATGTTGCATGTTGCATGTTGCATGTTGCATGTTGCATGTTGCATGTTGCATGTTGCATGTTGCATGTTGCATGTTGCATGTTGCATGTTGCATGTTGCATGTTGCATGTTGCATGTTGCATGTTGCATGTTGCATGTTGCATGTTGCATGTTGCATGTTGCATGTTGCATGTTGCATGTTGCATGTTGCATGTTGCATGTTGCATGTTGCATGTTGCATGTTGCATGTTGCATGTTGCATGTTGCATGTTGCATGTTGCATGTTGCATGTTGCATGTTGCATGTTGCATGTTGCATGTTGCATGTTGCATGTTGCATGTTGCATGTTGCATGTTGCATGTTGCATGTTGCATGTTGCATGTTGCATGTTGCATGTTGCATGTTGCATGTTGCATGTTGCATGTTGCATGTTGCATGTTGCATGTTGCATGTTGCATGTTGCATGTTGCATGTTGCATGTTGCATGTTGCATGTTGCATGTTGCATGTTGCATGTTGCATGTTGCATGTTGCATGTTGCATGTTGCATGTTGCATGTTGCATGTTGCATGTTGCATGTTGCATGTTGCATGTTGCATGTTGCATGTTGCATGTTGCATGTTGCATGTTGCATGTTGCATGTTGCATGTTGCATGTTGCATGTTGCATGTTGCATGTTGCTTGTTGCATGTTGCATGTTGCATGTTGCATGTTGCATGTTGCATGTTGCATGTTGCATGGTGCATGTTGCATGTTGCATGTTGCATGTTGCATGTTGCATGTTGCATGTTGCATGTTGCATGTTGCATGTTGCATGTTGCATGTTGCATGTTGCATGTTGCATGTTGCAAGTTGCATGTGCAAGTTGCATGTGCAAGTTGCATGTGCAAGTTGCATGTGCAAGTTGCGTGTGAAAGTTGCATGTTCAAGTTGCATGTGCATGTTGCATGTGCATGTTGCATGTGCAAGTTGCATGTGCAAGTTGCATGTGCAAGTTGCATGTGCATGTTTCATGTGCATGTTGCATGTGCAAGTTGCATGTGCAAGTTGCATGTGCAAGTTGCATGTGCAAGTTGCATGTGCAAGTTGCATGTGCAAGTTGCATGTGCAAGTTGCATGTGCAAGTTGCATGTGCAAGTTGCATGTGCAAATTGCATGTAAATGTTGCATGTTGCATGTGTGTGCAAGTTGCATGTGAAAGTTGTATGTGCATGTTGCATGTGCAAGTTGCATGTGCAAGTTGCATGTGTAAAATGCATGTGAAAGTTGTATGTGCATGTTGCATGTGCAAGTTGCATGTGCAAGTTGCATGTGCATTTTGCATGTTGCATGTTGCATGTGCAAGATACATGTGCAAGTTGCATGTGCAAGTTGCATGTGCAAGTTGCATGTGCAAGTTGCATGTGAAAGTTGTATGTGCATGTTGCATGTGCAAGTTGCGTGTGCAAGTTGCATGTGCATTTTGCATGTTGCATGTTGCATGTGCAAGATGAATGTGCAAGTTGCATGTGCAAGTTGCATGTGCAAGTTGCATGTGCAAGTTGCATGTGCAAGTTAGATGTGCAAGTTGCATGTGCATGTTGAATGTTGCATTTGCAAGTTGCATGTGCAAGTTGCATGTGCATGTTGCATGTGCAAGTTGCATGTGCATGTTGCATGTGCAAGTTGCATGTGCAAGTTGCATGTGCAAGTTGCATGTGCATGTTGCATGTGCAAGTTGCATGTGCAAGTTAAATGTGCAAGTTGCATGTGCAAGTTGCATGTGCATGTTGCATGTGCAAGTTGCATGTGCAAGTTGCATGTGCAAGTTGCATGTGCAAGTTGCATGTGCAAGTTGCATGTGCAAGTTGCATGTGCAAGTTGCATGTGAAAGTTGCATGTGCGAGTTGCATGTGCAAGTTGCATGTGCATGTTGCATGTTGCATGTTGCATGTGCAAGTTGCATGTGCAAGTTGCATGTGCATGTTTGCTTGTGTAAGTTGCATGTGCATGTTGCATGTGCAAGTTGCATGTGCATGTTGCATGTGCAAGTTGCATGTGCAAGTTGTATGTGCAAGTTGCATGTCCAAGTTGCATGTGCAAGTTGCATGTAAATGTTGCATGTTGCATGTGCAAGTTGCATGTGCAAATTGCATGTGCAAGTTGCATGTGCATGTTGCATGTTGCATGTGCAAGTTGCATGTGCAAGTTGCATGTGCAAGTTGCATGTGCAAGTTGCATGTGCAAGTTGCATGTGCATGTTGCATGTTGCATGTGCAAGTTGCATGTGCAAGTTGCATGTGCATGTTTGCATGTGTAAGTTGCATGTGCATGTTGCATGTGCAAGTTGCATGTGCATGTTGCATGTGCAAGTTGCATGTGCATGTTGCATGTGCAAGTTGCATTTGCAAGTTGCATTTGCAAGTTGCATGTGCATGTTGCATGTCCAAGTTGCATGTGCAAGTTGCATGTGCAAGTTGCATGTTGCATGTGCAAGTTGCATGTGCAAGTTGCATGTGCATGTTGCATGTGCATGTTGCATGTGCAAGTTTTATGTGCAAGTTGCATGTACAAGTTGCATGTGCATGTTGCATGTTGCATGTGCAAGTTGCATGTGCAAGTTGCATGTGCAAGTTACATGTGCAAGTTGCATGTGCAAGTTGCATGTGCAAGTTGCATGTTGCATGTTGCATGTTGCATGTTGCATGTTGCATGTTGCATGTTGCATGTTGCATGTTGCATGTTGCATGTTGCATGTTGCATGTTGCATGTTGCATGTTGCATGTTGCATGTTGCATGTTGCATGTTGCATGTTGCATGTTGCATGTTGCATGTTGCATGTTGCATGTTGCATGTTGCATGTTGCATGTTGCATGTTGCATGTTGCATGTTGCATGTTGCATGTTGCATGTTGCATGTTGCATGTTGCATGTTGCATGTTGCATGTTGCATGTTGCATGTTGCATGTTGCATGTTGCATGTTGCATGTTGCATGTTGCATGTTGCATGTTGCATGTTGCATGTTGCATGTTGCATGTTGCATGTTGCATGTTGCATGTTGCATGTTGCATGTTGCATGTTGCATGTTGCATGTTGCATGTTGCATGTTGCATGTTGCATGTTGCATGTTGCATGTTGCATGTTGCATGTTGCATGTTGCATGTTGCATGTTGCATGTTGCATGTTGCATGTGCATGTTGCATGTTGCATGTTGCATGTTGCATGTTGCAGGTTGCAGGTTGCATGTTGCATGTTGCATGTTGCATGTTGCATGTTGCATGTTGCATGTTGCATGTTGCATGTTGCATGTTGCATGTTGCATGTTGCATGTTGCATGTTGCATGTTGCATGTTGCATGTTGCATGTTGCATGTTGCATGTTGCATGTTGCATGTTGCATGTTGCATGTTGCATGTTGCATGTTGCATGTTGCATGTTGCATGTTGCATGTTGCATGTTGCATGTTGCATGTTGCATGTTGCATGTTGCATGTTGCATGTTGCATGTTGCATGTTGCATGTTGCATGTTGCATGTTGCATGTTGCATGTTGCATGTTGCATGTTGCATGTTGCATGTTGCATGTTGCATGTTGCATGTTGCATGTTGCATGTTGCATGTTGCATGTTGCATGTTGCATGTTGCATGTTGCATGTTGCATGTTGCATGTTGCATGTTGCATGTTGCATGTTGCATGTTGCATGTTGCATGTTGCATGTTGCATGTTGCATGTTGCATGTTGCATGTTGCATGTTGCATGTTGCATGTTGCATGTTGCATGTTGCATGTTGCATGTTGCATGTTGCATGTTGCATGTTGCATGTTGCATGTTGCATGTTGCATGTTGCATGTTGCATGTTGCATGTTGCATGTTGCATGTTGCATGTTGCATGTTGCATGTTGCATGTTGCATGTTGCATGTTGCATGTTGCATGTTGCATGTTGCATGTTGCATGTTGCATGTTGCATGTTGCATGTTGCATGTTGCATGTTGCATGTTGCATGTTGCATGTTGCATGTTGCATGTTGCATGTTGCATGTTGCATGTTGCATGTTGCATGTTGCATGTTGCATGTTGCATGTTGCATGTTGCATGTTGCATGTTGCATGTTGCATGTTGCATGTTGCATGTTGCATGTTGCATGTTGCATGTTGCATGTTGCATGTTGCATGTTGCATGTTGCATGTTGCATGTTGCATGTTGCATGTTGCATGTTGCATGTTGCATGTTGCATGTTGCATGTTGCATGTTGCATGTTGCATGTTGCATGTTGCATGTTGCATGTTGCATGTTGCATGTTGCATGTTGCATGTTGCATGTTGCATGTTGCATGTTGCATGTTGCATGTTGCATGTTGCATGTTGCATGTTGCATGTTGCATGTTGCATGTTGCATGTTGCATGTTGCATGTTGCATGTTGCATGTTGCATGTTGCATGTTGCATGTTGCATGTTGCATGTTGCATGTTGCATGTTGCATGTTGCATGTTGCATGTTGCATGTTGCATGTTGCATGTTGCATGTTGCATGTTGCATGTTGCATGTTGCATGTTGCATGTTGCAAGTTGCATGTGCAAGTTGCATGTGCAAGTTGCATGTGCAAGTTGCATGTGCAAGTTGCGTGTGAAAGTTGCATGTTCAAGTTGCATGTGCATGTTGCATGTGCATGTTGCATGTGCAAGTTGCATGTGCAAGTTGCATGTGCAAGTTGCATGTGCATGTTTCATGTGCATGTTGCATGTCCAAGTTGCATGTGCAAGTTGCATGTGCAAGTTGCATGTGCAAGTTGCATGTGCAAGTTGCATGTGCAAGTTGCATGTGCAAGTTGCATGTGCAAGTTGCATGTGCAAGTTGCATGTGCAAGTTGCATGTGCATGTTGCATGTTGCATGTGTGTGCAAGTTGCATGTGAAAGTTGTATGTGCATGTTGCATGTGAAAGTTGCATGTGCAAGTTGCATGTGTAAGTTGCATGTGAAAGTTGTATGTGCATGTTGCATGTGCAAGTTGCATGTGCAAGTTGCATGTGCATTTTGCATGTTGCATGTTGCATGTGCAAGATACATGTGCAAGTTGCATGTGCAAGTTGCATGTGCAAGTTGCATGTGCAAGTTGCATGTGCAAGTTGCATGTGCAAGTTGCGTGTGAAAGTTGCATGTGCAAGTTGCATGTGCATGTTGCATGTGCATGTTGCATGTGCAAGTTGCATGTGCAAGTTGCATGTGCAGGTTGCATATGCATGTTGCATGTGCATGTTGCATGTGCAAGTTGCATGTGCAAGTTGCATGTGCAAGTTGAATGTGCAAGTTGCATGTGCAAGTTGCATGTGCAAGTTGCATGCGCAAGTTGCATGTGCAAGTTGCTTGTGCATGTTGCATGTGCAAGTTGCATGTGCATGTTGCATGTGCAAGTTGCATGTGCAAGTTGCATGTTCATGTTGCATGTTGCATGTGCAAGTTGCATGTGCAAGTTTGCATGTGCAAGTTGCATGTGCAAGTTGCATGTGCAAGTTGCATGTGCAAGTTGCATGTGCAAGTTGCTTGTGCATGTTGCTTGTGCAAGTTGCATGTGCTGTGCATGTTGCATGTTACATGTTGCATGTGCAAGTTGCATGTGCAAGTTGCATGTGCAAGTTGCATGTGCAAGTTGAATGTGCAAGTTGCATGTGCAAGTTGCATGTGCAAGTTGCATGTGCATGTTTCAAGTTGCATGTGCAAGTTGCATGTGCAAGTTGCATGTGCAAGTTGCATGTGCATGTTGCAAGTTGCATGTGCAAGTTGCATTTGCAAGTTGCATGTGCATGTTGCATGTGCAAGTTGCATTTGCAAGTTGCATGTGCAAGTTGCATGTGCGAGTTGCATGTGCAAGTTGCATGTGCAAGTTGCATGTGCAAGTTGCAAGTTCAAGTTGCAAGTGCAAGTTGCATGTGCAAGTTGCATGTGCAAGTTGCATGTGCAAGTTACATGTGCAAGTTGCATGTGCAAGTTGCATGTGCAAGTTGCATGTGCATGTGTCATGTTGCATGTGAAAGTTGCATGTGCAAGTTGCATGTGCAAGTTGCATGTGCAAGTTGCATGTGCAAATTGCATGTGCATGTGTCATGTTGCATGTGAAAGTTGCATGTGCAAGTTGCATGTGCAAGTTGCATGTGCAAGTTGCATGTGCAAGTTGCATGTGCGAGTTGCATGTGCAAGTTGCATGTACAAGTTGCATGTGCAAGTTGCATGTGCAAGTTGCATGTGCAAGTTGCATGTGCATGTTGCATGTGCAAAATGCATGTGCATGTTGCATGTTGCATGTGCAAGTTGCATTTGCAAGTTGCATGTGCAAGTTGCATGTGCGAGTTGCATGTGCAAGTTGCATGTGCAAGTTGCATGTGCAAATTGCATGTGCATGTGTCATGTTGCATGTGAAAGTTGCATGTGCAAGTTGCATGTGCGAGTTGCATATGCAAGTTGCATGTGCATGTTCCATGTGCAAGTTGGATGTGCATGTTGCATGTGCATTTTGCATGTTGCATGTGCATTTTGCATGTTGCATGTTGCATGTGCAAGTTGCATGTGCAAGTTGCATGTGCAAGTTGCATGTGCAAGTTGCATGTGCAAGTTGCATGTGCAAGTTGCATGTGCATGTTGCATGTTGCATGTTGCATGTTGCATGTTGCATGTTGCATGTTGCATGTTGCATGTTGCATGTTGCATGTTGCATGTTGCATGTTGCATGTTGCATGTTGCATGTTGCATGTTGCATGTTGCATGTTGCATGTTGCATGTTGCATGTTGCATGTTGCATGTTGCATGTTGCATGTTGCATGTTGCATGTTGCATGTTGCATGTTGCATGTTGCATGTTGCATGTTGCATGTTGCATGTTGCATGTTGCATGTTGCATGTTGCATGTTGCATGTTGCATGTTGCATGTTGCATGTTGCATGTTGCATGTTGCATGTTGCATGTTGCATGTTGCATGTTGCATGTTGCATGTTGCATGTTGCATGTTGCATGTTGCATGTTGCATGTTGCATGTTGCATGTTGCATGTTGCATGTTGCATGTTGCATGTTGCATGTTGCATGTTGCATGTTGCATGTTGCATGTTGCATGTTGCATGTTGCATGTTGCATGTTGCATGTTGCATGTTGCATGTTGCATGTTGCATGTTGCATGTTGCATGTTGCATGTTGCATGTTGCATGTTGCATGTTGCATGTTGCATGTTGCATGTTGCATGTTGCATGTTGCATGTTGCATGTTGCATGTTGCATGTTGCATGTTGCATGTTGCATGTTGCATGTTGCATGTTGCATGTTGCATGTTGCATGTTGCATGTTGCATGTTGCATGTTGCATGTTGCATGTTGCATGTTGCATGTTGCATGTTGCATGTTGCATGTTGCATGTTGCTTGTTGCATGTTGCATGTTGCATGTTGCATGTTGCATGTTGCATGTTGCATGTTGCATGTTGCATGTTGCATGTTGCATGTTGCATGTTGCATGTTGCATGTTGCATGTTGCATGTTGCATGTTGCATGTTGCATGTTGCATGTTGCATGTTGCATGTTGCATGTTGCATGTTGCATGTTGCATGTTGCATGTTGCATGTTGCATGTTGCATGTTGCATGTTGCATGTTGCATGTTGCATGTTGCATGTTGCATGTTGCATGTTGCATGTTGCATGTTTGCATGTTGCATGTTGCATGTTGCATGTTGCATGTTGCATGTTGCATGTTGCATGTTGCATGTTGCATGTTGCATGTTGCATGTTGCATGTTGCATGTTGCATGTTGCATGTTGCATGTTGCATGTTGCATGTTGCATGTTGCATGTTGCATGTTGCATGTTGCATGTTGCATGTTGCATGTTGCATGTTGCATGTTGCATGTTGCATGTTGCATGTTGCATGTTGCATGTTGCATGTTGCATGTTGCATGTTGCATGTTGCATGTTGCATGTTGCATGTTGCATGTTGCATGTTGCATGTTGCATGTTGCATGTTGCATGTTGCATGTTGCATGTTGCATGTTGCATGTTGCATGTTGCATGTTGCATGTTGCATGTTGCATGTTGCATGTTGCATGTTGCATGTTGCATGTTGTTGCATGTTGCATGTTGCATGTTGCATGTTGCATGTTGCATGTTGCATGTTGCATGTTGCATGTTGCATGTTGCATGTTGCATGTTGCATGTTGCATGTGCAAGTTGCATGTGCAAGTTGCATGTGTTGCATGTGCAAGTTGCATGTGCAAGGTGCATGTGCATTTTGAATGTTGCATGTTGCATGTGCAAGTTGCATGTGCCAGTTGCATGTGCAAGTTGCATGTGCAAGTTGCATGTGCAAGTTAAATGTGCAAGTTGCATGTGCAAGTTGCGTGTGCAAGTTGCATGTGCAAGTTGCATGTGCAAGTTGCATGTGCAAGTTGCGTGTGAAAGTTGCATGTGCAAGTTGCATGTGCATGTTGCATGTGCATGTTGCATGTGCAAGTTGCATGTGCAAGTTGCATGTGCAAGTTGCATATGCATGTTGCATGTGCATGTTGCATGTGCAAGTTGCATGTGCAAGTTGCATGTGCAAGTTGCATGTGCAAGTTGCATGTGCAAGTTGCATGTGCAAGTTGCATGTGCAAGTTGCATGTGCAAGTTGCATGTTGCATGTTGCATGTGCGAGTTGCATGTGAAAGTTGCATGTGCAAGTTGCATGTGCAAGTTGCATGTGCAAGTTGCATATGCATGTTGCATGTTGCATTTGCAAGTTGCATTTGCAAGTTGCATGTGCATGTTGCATGTGCAAGTTGCATGTGCATGTTGCATGTGCAAGTTTTATGTGCAAGTTTCATGTGTAAGTTACATGTACAAAATGCATGTGCAAGTTGCATGTGCATGTTGCATGTGCAAGATGCATGTGCAAGTTGCATGTGCATGTTGCATGTTGCATGTGCAAGTTGCATGTGCAAGTTGCATGTGCATGTTTGCATGTGTAAGTTGCATGTGCATGTTGCATGTGCAAGTTGCATGTGCATGTTGCATGTGCAAGTTGCATGTGCAAGTTGTATGTGCAAGTTGCATGTCCAACTTGCATGTGCAAGTTGCATGTGCAAGTTGCATGTGCATGTTGCATGTTGCATGTGCAAGTTGCATGTGCAAATTGCATGTGCAAGTTGCATGTGCATGTTGCATGTTGCATGTGCAAGTTGCATGTGCAAGTTGCATGTGCAAGTTGCATGTGCATGTTGCATGTTGCATGTGCAAGTTGCATGTGCAAGTTGCATGTGCAAGTTGCATGTGCAAGTTGCATGTGCATGTTGCATGTGCAAGTTGCATGTGCATGTTGCATGTGCAAGTTGCATTTGCAAGTTGCATGTGCATGTTGCATGTCCAAGTTGCATGTGCATGTTGCATGTGCAAGTTGCATTTGCAAGTTGCATGTGCATGTTGCATGTCCAAGTTGCATGTGCAAGTTGCATGTGCAAGTTGCATGTTGCATGTGCAAGTTTAATGTGCAAGTTGCATGTGCATGTTGCATGTGCATGTTGCATGTGCAAGTTGCATGTGCAAGTTGCATGTACAAGTTGCATGTGCATGTTGCATGTGCATGTTGCATGTTGCATGTGCAAGTTGCATGTGCAAATTGCATGTGCAAGTTGCATGTGCATGTTGCATGTTGCATGTGCAAGTTGCATGTGCAAGTTGCATGTGCAAGTTGCATGTGCATGTTGCATGTTGCATGTGCAAGTTGCATGTGCAAGTTGCATGTGCAAGTTGCATGTGCAAGTTGCATGTGCATGTTGCATGTGCAAGTTGCATGTGCATGTTGCATGTGCAAGTTGCATTTGCAAGTTGCATGTGCATGTTGCATGTCCAAGTTGCATGTGCATGTTGCATGTGCAAGTTGCATTTGCAAGTTGCATGTGCATGTTGCATGTCCAAGTTGCATGTGCAAGTTGCATGTGCAAGTTGCATGTTGCATGTGCAAGTTTAATGTGCAAGTTGCATGTGCATGTTGCATGTGCATGTTGCATGTGCAAGTTGCATGTGCAAGTTGCATGTACAAGTTGCATGTGCATGTTGCATGTTGCATGTGCAAGTTGCATGTGCAAGTTGCATGTGCAAGTTCCATGTGCAAGTTGCATGTTGCATGTTGCATATTGCATGTTGCATGTTGCATGTTGCATGTTGCATGTTGCATGTTGCATGTTGCATGTTGCATGTTGCATGTTGCATGTTGCATGTTGCATGTTGCATATTGCATGTTGCATGTTGCATGTTGCATGTTGCATGTTGCATGTTGCATGTTGCATGTTGCATGTTGCATGTTGCATGTTGCATGTTGCATGTTGCATGTTGCATGTTGCATGTTGCATGTTGCATGTTGCATGTTGCATGTTGCATGTTGCATGTTGCATGTTGCATGTTGCATGTTGCATGTTGCATGTTGCATGTTGCATGTTGCATGTTGCATGTTGCATGTTGCATGTTGCATGTTGCATGTTGCATGTTGCATGTTGCATGTTGCATGTTGCATGTTGCATGTTGCATGTTGCATGTTGCATGTTGCATGTTGCATGTTGCATGTTGCATGTTGCATGTTGCATGTTGCATGTTGCATGTTGCATGTTGCATGTTGCATGTTGCATGTTGCATGTTGCATGTTGCATGTTGCATGTTGCATGTTGCATGTTGCATGTTGCATGTTGCATGTTGCATGTTGCATGTTGCATGTTGCATGTTGCATGTTGCATGTTGCATGTTGCATGTTGCATGTTGCATGTTGCATGTTGCATGTTGCATGTTGCATGTTGCATGTTGCATGTTGCATGTTGCATGTTGCATGTTGCATGTTGCATGTTGCATGTTGCATGTTGCATGTTGCATGTTGCATGTTGCATGTTGCATGTTGCATGTTGCATGTTGCATGTTGCATGTTGCATGTTGCATGTTGCATGTTGCATGTGCAAGTTGCATGTGCAAGTTGCATGTGTTGCATGTGCAAGTTGCATGTGCAAGGTGCATGTGCATTTTGAATGTTGCATGTTGCATGTGCAAGTTGCATGTGCCAGTTGCATGTGCAAGTTGCATGTGCAAGTTGCATGTGCAAGTTAAATGTGCAAGTTGCATGTGCAAGTTGCGTGTGCAAGTTGCATGTGCAAGTTGCATGTGCAAGTTGCATGTGCAAGTTGCGTGTGAAAGTTGCATGTGCAAGTTGCATGTGCATGTTGCATGTGCATGTTGCATGTGCAAGTTGCATGTGCAAGTTGCATGTGCAAGTTGCATATGCATGTTGCATGTGCATGTTGCATGTGCAAGTTGCATGTGCAAGTTGCATGTGCAAGTTGCATGTGCAAGTTGCATGTGCAAGTTGCATGTGCAAGTTGCATGTGCAAGTTGCATGTTGCATGTTGCATGTGCGAGTTGCATGTGAAAGTTGCATGTGCAAGTTGCATGTGCAAGTTGCATGTGCAAGTTGCATATGCATGTTGCATGTTGCATTTGCAAGTTGCATTTGCAAGTTGCATGTGCATGTTGCATGTGCAAGTTGCATGTGCATGTTGCATGTGCAAGTTTTATGTGCAAGTTTCATGTGTAAGTTACATGTACAAAATGCATGTGCAAGTTGCATGTGCATGTTGCATGTGCAAGATGCATGTGCAAGTTGCATGTGCATGTTGCATGTTGCATGTGCAAGTTGCATGTGCAAGTTGCATGTGCATGTTTGCATGTGTAAGTTGCATGTGCATGTTGCATGTGCAAGTTGCATGTGCATGTTGCATGTGCAAGTTGCATGTGCAAGTTGTATGTGCAAGTTGCATGTCCAACTTGCATGTGCAAGTTGCATGTGCAAGTTGCATGTGCATGTTGCATGTTGCATGTGCAAGTTGCATGTGCAAATTGCATGTGCAAGTTGCATGTGCATGTTGCATGTTGCATGTGCAAGTTGCATGTGCAAGTTGCATGTGCAAGTTGCATGTGCATGTTGCATGTTGCATGTGCAAGTTGCATGTGCAAGTTGCATGTGAAAGTTGCATGTGCAAGTTGCATGTGCATGTTGCATGTGCAAGTTGCATGTGCATGTTGCATGTGCAAGTTGCATTTGCAAGTTGCATGTGCATGTTGCATGTCCAAGTTGCATGTGCATGTTGCATGTGCAAGTTGCATTTGCAAGTTGCATGTGCATGTTGCATGTCCAAGTTGCATGTGCAAGTTGCATGTGCAAGTTGCATGTTGCATGTGCAAGTTTAATGTGCAAGTTGCATGTGCATGTTGCATGTGCATGTTGCATGTGCAAGTTGCATGTGCAAGTTGCATGTACAAGTTGCATGTGCATGTTGCATGTTGCATGTGCAAGTTGCATGTGCAAGTTGCATGTGCAAGTTCCATGTGCAAGTTGCATGTTGCATGTTGCATATTGCATGTTGCATGTTGCATGTTGCATGTTGCATGTTACATGTTGCATGTTGCATGTTGCATGTTGCATGTTGCATGTTGCATGTTGCATGTTGCATGTGGCATATTGCATGTTGCATGTTGCATGTTGCATGTTGCATGTTGCATGTTGCATGTTGCATGTTGCATGTTGCATGTTGCATGTTGCATGTTGCATGTTGCATGTTGCATGTTGCATGTTGCATGTTGCATGTTGCATGTTGCATGTTGCATGTTGCATGTTGCATGTTGCATGTTGCATGTTGCATGTTGCATGTTGCATGTTGCATGTTGCATGTTGCATGTTGCATGTTGCATGTTGCATGTTGCATGTTGCATGTTGCATGTTGCATGTTGCATGTTGCATGTTGCATGTTGCATGTTGCATGTTGCATGTTGCATGTTGCATGTTGCATGTTGCATGTTGCATGTTGCATGTTGCATGTTGCATGTTGCATGTTGCATGTTGCATGTTGCATGTTGCATGTTGCATGTTGCATGTTGCATGTTGCATGTTGCATGTTGCATGTTGCATGTTGCATGTTGCATGTTGCATGTTGCATGTTGCATGTTGCATGTTGCATGTTGCATGTTGCATGTTGCATGTTGCATGTTGCATGTTGCATGTTGCATGTTGCATGTTGCATGTTGCATGTTGCATGTTGCATGTTGCATGTTGCATGTTGCATGTTGCATGTTGCATGTTGCATGTTGCATGTTGCATGTTGCATGTTGCATGTTGCATGTTGCATGTTGCATGTTGCATGTTGCATGTTGCATGTTGCATGTTGCATGTTGCATGTTGCATGTTGCATGTTGCATGTTGCATGTTGCATGTTGCATGTTGCATGTTGCATGTTGCATGTTGCATGTTGCATGTTGCATGTTGCATGTTGCATGTTGCATGTTGCATGTTGCATGTTGCATGTTGCATGTTGCATGTTGCATGTTGCATGTTGCATGTTGCATGCTTGCATGTTGCATGTTGCTTGCATGTTGCATGTTGCATGTTGCATGTTGCATGTTGCATGTTGCATGTTGCATGTTGCATGTTGCATGTTGCATGTTGCATGTTGCATGTTGCATGTTGCATGTTGCATGTTGCATGTTGCATGTTGCATGTTGCATGTTGCATGTTGCATGTTGCATGTTGCATGTTGCATGTTGCATGTTGCATGTTGCATGTTGCATGTTGCATGTTGCATGTGGCATGTTGCATGTTGCATGTTGCATGTTGCATGTTGCATGTTTGCAAGTTGCATGTTGCATGTTGCATGTTGCATGTTGCATGTTGCATGTTGCATGTTGCATGTTGCATGTAGCATATTGCATGTTGCATGTTGCATGTTACATGTTACATGTTGCATGTTGCATGTTGCATGTTGCATGTTGACTGTGGCATGTTGCATGTTGCATGTTGCATGTTGCATGTTGCATGTTGCATGTTGCATGTGCAAGTTGCATGTGACAGTTTTATGTGCAAGTTGCATGTTGCATGTTGCATGTTTCATGTGCATGTTGCATGTGCAAGTTGCATGTTGCATGTTGCATGTTGCATGTTGCATGTTGCATGTTGCATGTTGCATGTTGCATGTTGCATGTTGCATGTTGCATGTTGCATGTTGCATGTTGCATGTTGCATGTTGCATGTTGCATGTTGCATGTTGCATGTTGCATGTTGCATGTTGCATGTTGCATGTTGCATGTTGCATGTTGCATGTTGCATGTTGCATGTTGCATGTTGCATGTTGCATGTTGCATGTTGCATGTTGCATATGCATGTTGCATGTTGCATGTTGCATGTTGCATGTTGCATGTTGCATGTTGCATGTTGCATGTTGCATGTTGCATGTTGCATGTTGCATGTTGCATGTTGCATGTTGCATGTTGCATGTTGCATGTTGCATGTTGCATGTTGCATGTTGCATGTTGCATGTTGCATGTTGCATGTTGCATGTTGCATGTTGCATGTTGCATGTTGCATGTTGCATGTTGCATGTTGCATGTTGCATGTTACATGTTGCATGTTGCATGTTGCATGTTGCATGTTGCATGTTGCATGTTGCTGTTGCATGTTGCATGTTGCATGTTGCATGTTGCATGTTGCATGTTGCATGTTGCATGTTGCATGTTGCATGTTGCATGTTGCATGTTGCATGTTGCATGTTGCATGTTGCATGTTGCATGTTGCATGTTGCATGTTGCATGTTGCATGTTGCATGTTGCATGTTGCATGTTGCATGTTGCATGTTGCATGTTGCATGTTGCATGTTGCATGTTGCATGTTGCATGTTGCATGTTGCATGTTGCATGTTGCATGTTGCATGTTGCATGTTGCATGTTGCATGTTGCATGTTGCATGTTGCATGTTGCATGTTGCATGTTGCATGTTGCATGTTGCATGTTGCATGTTGCATGTTGCATGTTGCATGTTGCATGTTGCATGTTGCATGTTGCATGTTGCATGTTGCATGTTGCATGTTGCATGTTGCATGTTGCATGTTGCATGTTGCATGTTGCATGTTGCATGTTGCATGTTGCATGTTGCATGTTGCATGTTGCATGTTGCATGTTGCATGTTGCATGTTGCATGTTGCATGTTGCATGTTGCATGTTGCATGTTGCATGTTGCATGTTGCATGTTGCATGTTGCATGTTGCATGTTGCATGTTGCATGTTGCATGTTGCATGTTGCATGTTGCATGTTGCATGTTGCATGTTGCATGTTGCATGTTGCATGTTGCATGTTGCATGTTGCATGTTGCATGTTGCATGTTGCATGTTGCATGTTGCATGTTGCATGTTGCATGTTGCATGTTGCATGTTGCATGTTGCATGTTGCATGTTGCATGTTGCATGTTGCATGTTGCATGTTGCATGTTGCATGTTGCATGTTGCATGTTGCATGTTGCATGTTGCATGTTGCATGTTGCATGTTGCATGTTGCATGTTGCATGTTGCATGTTGCATGTTGCATGTTGCATGTTGCATGTTGCATGTTGCATGTTGCATGTTGCATGTTGCATGTTGCATGTTGCATGTTGCATGTTGCATGTTGCATGTTGCATGTTGCATGTTGCATGTTGCATGTTGCATGTTGCATGTTGCATGTTGCATGTTGCATGTTGCATGTTGCATGTTGCATGTTGCATGTTGCATGTTGCATGTTGCATGTTGCATGTTGCATGTTGCATGTTGCATGTTGCATGTTGCATGTTGCATGTTGCATGTTGCATGTTGCATGTTGCATGTTGCATGTTGCATGTTGCATGTTGCATGTTGCATGTTGCATGTTGCATGTTGCATGTTGCATGTTGCATGTTGCATGTTGCATGTTGCATGTTGCATGTTGCATGTTGCATGTTGCATGTTGCATGTTGCATGTTGCATGTTGCATGTTGCATGTTGCATGTTGCATGTTGCATGTTGCATGTTGCATGTTGCATGTTGCATGTTGCATGTTGCATGTTGCATGTTGCATGTTGCATGTTGCATGTTGCATGTTGCATGTTGCATGTTGCATGTTGCATGTTGCATGTTGCATGTTGCATGTTGCATGTTGCATGTTGCATGTTGCATGTTGCATGTTGCATGTTGCATGTTGCATGTTGCATGTTGCATGTTGCATGTTGCATGTTGCATGTTGCATGTTGCATGTTGCATGTTGCATGTTGCATGTTGCATGTTGCATGTTGCATGTTGCATGTTGCATGTTGCATGTTGCATGTTGCATGTTGCATGTTGCATGTTGCATGTTGCATGTTGCATGTTGCATGTTGCATGTTGCATGTTGCATGTTGCATGTTGCATGTTGCATGTTGCATGTTGCATGTTGCATGTTGCATGTTGCATGTTGCATGTTGCATGTTGCATGTTGCATGTTGCATGTTGCATGTTGCATGTTGCATGTTGCATGTTGCATGTTGCATGTTGCATGTTGCATGTTGCATGTTGCATGTTGCATGTTGCATGTTGCATGTTGCATGTTGCATGTTGCATGTTGCATGTTGCATGTTGCATGTTGCATGTTGCATGTTGCATGTTGCATGTTGCATGTTGCATGTTGCATGTTGCATGTTGCATGTTGCATGTTGCATGTTGCATGTTGCATGTTGCATGTTGCATGTTGCATGTTGCATGTTGCATGTTGCATGTTGCATGTTGCATGTTGCATGTTGCATGTTGCATGTTGCATGTTGCATGTTGCTTGCATGTTGCATGTTGCATGTTGCATGTTGCATGTTGCATGTTGCATGTTGCATGTTGCATGTTGCATGTTGCATGTTGCATGTTGCATGTTGCATGTTGCATGTTGCATGTTGCATGTTGCATGTTGCATGTTGCATGTTGCATGTTGCATGTTGCATGTTGCATGTTGCATGTTGCATGTTGCATGTTGCATGTTGCATGTTGCATGTTGCATGTTGCATGTTGCATGTTGCATGTTGCATGTTGCATGTTGCATGTTGCATGTTGCATGTTGCATGTTGCATGTTGCATGTTGCATGTTGCATGTTGCATGTTGCATGTTGCATGTTGCATGTTGCATGTTGCATGTTGCATGTTGCATGTTGCATGTTGCATGTTGCATGTTGCATGTTGCATGTTGCATGTTGCATGTTGCATGTTGCATGTTGCATGTTGCATGTTGCATGTTGCATGTTGCATGTTGCATGTTGCATGTTGCATGTTGCATGTTGCATGTTGCATGTTGCATGTTGCATGTTGCATGTTGCATGTTGCATGTTGCATGTTGCATGTTGCATGTTGCATGTTGCATGTTGCATGTTGCATGTTGCATGTTGCATGTTGCATGTTGCATGTTGCATGTTGCATGTTGCATGTTGCATGTTGCATGTTGCATGTTGCATGTTGCATGTTGCATGTTGCATGTTGCATGTTGCATGTTGCATGTTGCATGTTGCATGTTGCATGTTGCATGTTGCATGTTGCATGTTGCATGTTGCATGTTGCATGTTGCATGTTGCATGTTGCATGTTGCATGTTGCATGTTGCATGTTGCATGTTGCATGTTGCATGTTGCATGTTGCATGTTGCATGTTGCATGTTGCATGTTGCATGTTGCATGTTGCATGTTGCATGTTGCATGTTGCATGTTGCATGTTGCATGTTGCATGTTGCATGTTGCATGTTGCATGTTGCATGTTGCATGTTGCATGTTGCATGTTGCATGTTGCATGTTGCATGTTGCATGTTGCATGTTGCATGTTGCATGTTGCATGTTGCATGTTGCATGTTGCATGTTGCATGTTGCATGTTGCATGTTGCATGTTGCATGTTGCATGTTGCATGTTGCATGTTGCATGTTGCATGTTGCATGTTGCATGTTGCATGTTGCATGTTGCATGTTGCATGTTGCATGTTGCATGTTGCATGTTGCATGTTGCATGTTGCATGTTGCATGTTGCATGTTGCATGTTGCATGTTGCATGTTGCATGTTGCATGTTGCATGTTGCATGTTGCATGTTGCATGTTGCATGTTGCATGTTGCATGTTGCATGTTGCATGTTGCATGTTGCATGTTGCATGTTGCATGTTGCATGTTGCATGTTGCATGTTGCATGTTGCATGTTGCATGTTGCATGTTGCATGTTGCATGTTGCATGTTGCATGTTGCATGTTGCATGTTGCATGTTGCATGTTGCATGTTGCATGTTGCATGTTGCATGTTGCATGTTGCATGTTGCATGTTGCATGTTGCATGTTGCATGTTGCATGTTGCATGTTGCATGTTGCATGTTGCATGTTGCATGTTGCATGTTGCATGTTGCATGTTGCATGTTGCATGTTGCATGTTGCATGTTGCATGTTGCATGTTGCATGTTGCATGTTGCATGTTGCATGTTGCATGTTGCATGTTGCATGTTGCATGTTGCATGTTGCATGTTGCATGTTGCATGTTGCATGTTGCATGTTGCATGTTGCATGTTGCATGTTGCATGTTGCATGTTGCATGTTGCATGTTGCATGTTGCATGTTGCATGTTGCATGTTGCATGTTGCATGTTGCATGTTGCATGTTGCATGTTGCATGTTGCATGTTGCATGTTGCATGTTGCATGTTGCATGTTGCATGTTGCATGTTGCATGTTGCATGTTGCATGTTGCATGTTGCATGTTGCATGTTGCATGTTGCATGTTGCATGTTGCATGTTGCATGTTGCATGTTGCATGTTGCATGTTGCATGTTGCATGTTGCATGTTGCATGTTGCATGTTGCATGTTGCATGTTGCATGTTGCATGTTGCATGTTGCATGTTGCATGTTGCATGTTGCATGTTGCATGTTGCATGTTGCATGTGCATGTTGCATGTTGCATGTTGCATGTTGCATGTTGCATGTTGCATGTTGCATGTTGCATGTTGCATGTTGCATGTTGCATGTTGCATGTTGCATGTTGCATGTTGCATGTTGCATGTTGCATGTTGCATGTTGCATGTTGCATGTTGCATGTTGCATGTTGCATGTTGCATGTTGCATGTTGCATGTTGCATGTTGCATGTTGCATGTTGCATGTTGCATGTTGCATGTTGCATGTTGCATGTTGCATGTTGCATGTTGCATGTTGCATGTTGCATGTTGCATGTTGCATGTTGCATGTTGCATGTTGCATGTTGCATGTTGCATGTTGCATGTTGCATGTTGCATGTTGCATGTTGCATGTTGCATGTTGCATGTTGCATGTTGCATGTTGCATGTTGCATGTTGCATGTTGCATGTTGCATGTTGCATGTTGCATGTTGCATGTTGCATGTTGCATGTTGCATGTTGCATGTTGCATGTTGCATGTTGCATGTTGCATGTTGCATGTTGCATGTTGCATGTTGCATGTTGCATGTTGCATGTTGCATGTTGCATGTTGCATGTTGCATGTTGCATGTTGCATGTTGCATGTTGCATGTTGCATGTTGCATGTTGCATGTTGCATGTTGCATGTTGCATGTTGCATGTTGCATGTTGCATGTTGCATGTTGCATGTTGCATGTTGCATGTTGCATGTTGCATGTTGCATGTTGCATGTTGCATGTTGCATGTTGCATGTTGCATGTTGCATGTTGCATGTTGCATGTTGCATGTTGCATGTTGCATGTTGCATGTTGCATGTTGCATGTTGCATGTTGCATGTTGCATGTTGCATGTTGCATGTTGCATGTTGCATGTTGCATGTTGCATGTTGCATGTTGCATGTTGCATGTTGCATGTTGCATGTTGCATGTTGCATGTTGCATGTTGCATGTTGCATGTTGCATGTTGCATGTTGCATGTTGCATGTTGCATGTTGCATGTTGCATGTTGCATGTTGCATGTTGCATGTTGCATGTTGCATGTTGCATGTTGCATGTTGCATGTTGCATGTTGCATGTTGCATGTTGCATGTTGCATGTTGCATGTTGCATGTTGCATGTTGCATGTTGCATGTTGCATGTTGCATGTTGCATGTTGCATGTTGCATGTTGCATGTTGCATGTTGCATGTTGCATGTTGCATGTTGCATGTTGCATGTTGCATGTTGCATGTTGCATGTTGCATGTTGCATGTTGCATGTTGCATGTTGCATGTTGCATGTTGCATGTTGCATGTTGCATGTTGCATGTTGCATGTTGCATGTTGCATGTTGCATGTTGCATGTTGCATGTTGCATGTTGCATGTTTGCATGTTGCATGTTGCATGTTGCATGTTGCATGTTGCATGTTGCATGTTGCATGTTGCATGTTGCATGTTGCATGTTGCATGTTGCATGTTGCATGTTGCATGTTGCATGTTGCATGTTGCATGTTGCATGTTGCATGTTGCATGTTGCATGTTGCATGTTGCATGTTGCATGTTGCATGTTGCATGTTGCATGTTGCATGTTGCATGTTGCATGTTGCATGTTGCATGTTGCATGTTGCATGTTGCATGTTGCATGTTGCATGTTGCATGTTGCATGTTGCATGTTGCATGTTGCATGTTGCATGTTGCATGTTGCATGTTGCATGTTGCATGTTGCATGTTGCATGTTGCAAGTTGCCTGTGCATGTTGCATGTTGCATGTGCAAGTTGCATGTTGCATGTTGCATGTTGCATGTTGCATGTTGCATGTTGCATGTTGCATGTTGCATGTTGCATGTTGCATGTTGCATGTTGCATGTTGCATGTTGCATGTTGCATGTTGCATGTTGCATGTTGCATGTTGCATGTTGCATGTTGCTTGTTGCATGTTGCATGTTGCATGTTGCATGTTGCATGTTGCATGTTGCATGTTGCATGTTGCATGTTGCATGTTGCATGTTGCATGTTGCATGTTGCATGTTGCATGTTGCATGTTGCATGTTGCATGTTGCATGTTGCATGTTGCATGTTGCATGTTGCATGTTGCATGTTGCATGTTGCATGTTGCATGTTGCATGTTGCATGTTGCATGTTGCATGTTGCATGTTGCATGTTGCATGTTTGCATGTTGCATGTTGCATGTTGCATGTTGCATGTTGCATGTTGCATGTTGCATGTTGCATGTTGCATGTTGCATGTTGCATGTTGCATGTTGCATGTTGCATGTTGCATGTTGCATGTTGCATGTTGCATGTTGCATGTTGCATGTTGCATGTTGCATGTTGCATGTTGCATGTTGCATGTTGCATGTTGCATGTTGCATGTTGCATGTTGCATGTTGCATGTTGCATGTTGCATGTTGCATGTTGCATGTTGCATGTTGCATGTTGCATGTTGCATGTTGCATGTTGCATGTTGCATGTTGCATGTTGCATGTTGCATGTTGCATGTTGCATGTTGCATGTTGCATGTTGCATGTTGCATGTTGCATGTTGCATGTTGCATGTTGCATGTTGCATGTTGCATGTTGCATGTTGCATGTTGCATGTTGCATGTTGCATGTTGCATGTTGCATGTTGCATGTTGCATGTTGCATGTTGCATGTTGCATGTTGCATGTTGCATGTTGCATGTTGCATGTTGCATGTTGCATGTTGCATGTTGCATGTTGCATGTTGCATGTTGCATGTTGCATGTTGCATGTTGCATGTTGCATGTTGCATGTTGCATGTTGCATGTTGCATGTTGCATGTTGCATGTTGCATGTTGCATGTTGCATGTTGCATGTTGCATGTTGCATGTTGCATGTTGCATGTTGCATGTTGCATGTTGCATGTTGCATGTTGCATGTTGCATGTTGCATGTTGCATGTTGCATGTTGCATGTTGCATGTTGCATGTTGCATGTTGCATGTTGCATGTTGCATGTTGCATGTTGCATGTTGCATGTTGCATGTTGCATGTTGCATGTTGCATGTTGCATGTTGCTTGTTGCATGTTGCATGTTGCATGTTGCATGTTGCATGTTGCATGTTGCATGTTGCATGTTGCATGTTGCATGTTGCATGTTGCATGTTGCATGTTGCATGTTGCATGTTGCATGTTGCATGTTGCATGTTGCATGTTGCATGTTGCAAGTTGCATGTGCAAGTTGCATGTGCAAGTTGCATGTGCAAGTTGCATGTGCAAGTTGCGTGTGAAAGTTGCATGTTCAAGTTGCATGAGCATGTTGCATGTGCATGTTGCATGTGCAAGTTGCATGTGCAAGTTGCATGTGCAAGTTGCATGTGCATGTTTCATGTGCATGTTGCATGTGCAAGTTGCATGTGCAAGTTGCATGTGCAAGTTGCATGTGCAAGTTGCATGTGCAAGTTGCATGTGCAAGTTGCATGTTGCATGTGCAAGATGAATGTGCAAGTTGCATGTGCAAGTTGCATGTGCAAGTTGCATGTGCAAGTTGCATGTGCAAGTTAGATGTGCAAGTTGCATGTGCATGTTGAATGTTGCATTTGCAAGTTGCGTGTGCAAGTTGCATGTGCATTTTGCATGTTGCATGTTGCATGTGCAAGATGAATGTGCAAGTTGCATGTGCAAGTTGCATGTGCAAGTTGCAATGTGCAATTTGCATGTGCAAGTTAGATGTGCAAGTTGCATGTGCATGTTGAATGTTGCATTTGCAAGTTGCATGTGCAAGTTGCATGTGCAAGTTGCATGTGCATGTTGCATGTTGCATGTTGCATGTGCAAGTTGCATGTGCAAGTTGCATGTGCATGTTTGCTTGTGTAAGTTGCATGTGCATGTTGCATGTGCAAGTTGCATGTGCATGTTGCATGTGCAAGTTGCATGTGCAAGTTGTATGTGCAAGTTGCATGTCCAAGTTGCATGTGCAAGTTGCATGTGCAAGTTGCATGTGCATGTTGCATGTTGCATGTGCAAGTTGCATGTGCAAATTGCATGTGCAAGTTGCATGTGCATGTTGCATGTTGCATGTGCAAGTTGCATGTGCAAGTTGCATGTGCAAGTTGCATGTGCAAGTTGCATGTGCAAGTTGCATGTGCATGTTGCATGTTGCATGTGCAAGTTGCATGTGCAAGTTGCATGTGCATGTTTGCATGTGTAAGTTGCATGTGCATGTTGCATGTGCAAGTTGCATGTGCATGTTGCATGTGCAAGTTGCATGTGCATGTTGCATGTGCAAGTTGCATTTGCAAGTTGCATTTGCAAGTTGCATGTGCATGTTGCATGTCCAAGTTGCATGTGCAAGTTGCATGTGCAAGTTGCATGTTGCATGTGCAAGTTGCATGTGCAAGTTGCATGTGCATGTTGCATGTGCATGTTGCATGTGCAAGTTTTATGTGCAAGTTGCATGTACAAGTTGCATGTGCATGTTGCATGTTGCATGTGCAAGTTGCATGTGCAAGTTGCATGTGCAAGTTACATTAGCAAGTTGCATGTGCAAGTTGCATGTGCAAGTTCCATGTTGCATGTTGCATGTTGCATGTTGCATGTTGCATGTTGCATGTTGCATGTTGCATGTTGCATGTTGCATGTTGCATGTTGCATGTTGCATGTTGCATGTTGCATGTTGCATGTTGCATGTTGCATGTTGCATGTTGCATGTTGCATGTTGCATGTTGCATGTTGCATGTTGCATGTTGCATGTTGCATGTTGCATGTTGCATATTGCATGTTGCATGTTGCATGTTGCATGTTGCATGTTGCATGTTGCATGTTGCATGTTGCATGTTGCATGTTGCATGTTGCATGTTGCATGTTGCATGTTGCATGTTGCATGTTGCATGTTGCATGTTGCATGTTGCATGTTGCATGTTGCATGTTGCATGTTGCATGTTGCATGTTGCATGTTGCATGTTGCATGTTGCATGTTGCATGTGGCATGTTGCATGTTGCATGTTGCATGTTGCATGTTGCACGTTGCATGTTGCATGTTGCATGTTGCATGTTGCATGTTGCATGTTGCATGTTGCATGTTGCATGTTGCATGTTGCATGTTGCATGTTGCATGTTGCATGTTGCATGTTGCATGTTGCATGTTGCATGTTGCATGTTGCATGTTGCATGTTGCATGTTGCATGTTGCATGTTGCATGTTGCATGTTGCATGTTGCATGTTGCATGTTGCATGTTGCATGTTGCATGTTGCATGTTGCATGTTGCATGTTGCATGTTGCATGTTGCATGTTGCATGTTGCATGTTGCATGTTGCATGTTGCATGTTGCATGTTGCATGTTGCATGTTGCATGTTGCATGTTGCATGTTGCATGTTGCATGTTGCATGTTGCATGTTGCATGTTGCATGTTGCATGTTGCATGTTGCATGTTGCATGTTGCATGTTGCATGTTGCATGTTGCAGGTTGCATGTTGCATGTTGCATGTTGCATGTTGCATGTTGCATGTTGCATGTTGCATGTTGCATGTTGCATGTTGCATGTTGCATGTTGCATGTTGCATGTTGCATGTTGCATGTTGCATGTTGCATGTTGCATGTTGCATGTTGCATGTTGCATGTTGCATGTTGCATGTTGCATGTTGCATGTTGCATGTTGCATGTTGCATGTTGCATGTTGCATGTTGCATGTTGCATGTTGCATGTTGCATGTTGCATGTTGCATGTTGCATGTTGCATGTTGCTTGTTGCATGTTGCATGTTGCATGTTGCATGTTGCATGTTGCATGTTGCATGTTGCATGTTGCATGTTGCATGTTGCATGTTGCATGTTGCATGTTGCATGTTGCATGTTGCATGTTGCATGTTGCATGTTGCATGTTGCATGTTGCATGTTGCATGTTGCATGTTGCATGTTGCATGTTGCATGTTGCATGTTGCATGTTGCAAGTTGCATGTGCAAGTTGCATGTGCAAGTTGCATATGCAAGTTGCATGTGCAGGTTGCATATGCATGTTGCATGTGCGAGTTGCATGTGCAAGTTGCGTGTGAAAGTTGCATGTGCAAGTTGCATGTGCAAGTTGCGTGTGAAAGTTGCATGTGCAAGTTGCATGTGCATGTTGCATGTGCATGTTGCATGTGCAAGTTGCATGTGCAAGTTGCATGTGCAGGTTGCATATGCATGTTGCATGTGCATGTTGCATGTGCAAGTTGCATGTGCAAGTTGCATGTGCAAGTTGAATGTGCAAGTTGCATGTGCAAGTTGCATGTGCAAGTTGCATGCGCAAGTTGCATGTGCAAGTTGCTTGTGCATGTTGCATGTGCAAGTTGCATGTGCAAGTTGCATGTGCAAGTTGAATGTGCAAGTTGCATGTGCAAGTTGCATGTGCAAGTTGCATGTTCATGTTGCATGTTGCATGTTGCATGTTGCATGTTGCATGTTGCATGTTGCATGTTGCATGTTGCATGTTGCATGTTGCATGTTGCATGTTGCATGTTGCATGTTGCATGTTGCATGTTGCATGTTGCATGTTGCATGTTGCATGTTGCATGTTGCAAGTTGCATGTGCAAGTTGCATGTGCAAGTTGCATGTGCAAGTTGCATGTGCAGGTTGCATATGCATGTTGCATGTGCAAGTTGCATGTGCAAGTTGCGTGTGAAAGTTGCATGTGCAAGTTGCATGTGCAAGTTGCGTGTGAAAGTTGCATGTGCAAGTTGCATGTGCATGTTGCATGTGCATGTTGCATGTGCAAGTTGCATGTGCAAGTTGCATGTGCAGGTTGCATATGCATGTTGCATGTGCATGTTGCATGTGCAAGTTGCATGTGCAAGTTGCATGTGCAAGTTGAATGTGCAAGTTGCATGTGCAAGTTGCATGTGCAAGTTGCATGCGCAAGTTGCATGTGCAAGTTGCTTGTGCATGTTGCATGTGCAAGTTGAATGTGCAAGTTGCATGTGCAAGTTGCATGTGCAAGTTGCATGCGCAAGTTGCATGTGCAAGTTGCTTGTGCATGTTGCATGTGCAAGTTGCATGTGCATGTTGCATGTGCAAGTTGCATGTGCAAGTTGCATGTTCATGTTGCATGTTGCATGTGCAAGTTGCATGTGCAAGTTGCATGTGCAAGTTGCATGTGCAAGTTGCATGTGCAAGTTGCATGTGCAAGTTGAATGTGCAAGTTGCATGTGCAAGTTGCATGTGCAAGTTGCATGTGCATGTTTCAAGTTGCATGTGCAAGTTACATGTGCAAGTTGCATGTGCAAGTTGCATGTGCAAGTTGCATGTGCATGTGTCATGTTGCATGTGAAAGTTGCATGTGCAAGTTGCATGTGCAAGTTGCATGTGCAAGTTGCATGTGCAAATTGCATGTGCATGTGTCATGTTGCATGTGAAAGTTGCATGTGCAAGTTGCATGTGCAAGTTGCATGTGCAAGTTGCATGTGCAAGTTGCATGTGCAAGTTGCATGTGCGAGTTGCATGTGCAAGTTGCATGTACAAGTTGCATGTGCAAGTTGCATGTGCAAGTTGCATGTGCAAGTTGCATGTGCATGTTGCATGTGCAAAATGCATGTGCATGTTGCATGTTGCATGTGCAAGTTGCATTTGCAAGTTGCATGTGCAAGTTGCATGTGCGAGTTGCATGTGCAAGTTGCATGTGCAAGTTGCATGTGCAAATTGCATGTGCATGTGTCATGTTGCATGTGAAAGTTGCATGTGCAAGTTGCATGTGCGAGTTGCATATGCAAGTTGCATGTGCATGTTCCATGTGCAAGTTGCATGTGCATGTTGCATGTGCATTTTGCATGTTGCATGTGCATTTTGCATGTTGCATGTTGCATGTGCAAGTTGCATGTGCAAGTTGCATGTGCAAGTTGCATGTGCAAGTTGCATGTGCAAGTTGCATGTGCAAGTTGCATGTGCATGTTGCATGTTGCATGTTGCATGTTGCATGTTGCATGTTGCATGTTGCATGTTGCATGTTGCATGTTGCATGTTGCATGTTGCATGTTGCATGTTGCATGTTGCATGTTGCATGTTGCATGTTGCATGTTGCATGTTGCATGTTGCATGTTGCATGTTGCATGTTGCATGTTGCATGTTGCATGTTGCATGTTGCATGTTGCATGTTGCATGTTGCATGTTGCATGTTGCATGTTGCATGTTGCATGTTGCATGTTGCATGTTGCATGTTGCATGTTGCATGTTGCATGTTGCATGTTGCATGTTGCATGTTGCATGTTGCATGTTGCATGTTGCATGTTGCATGTTGCATGTTGCATGTTGCATGTTGCATGTTGCATGTTGCATGTTGCATGTTGCATGTTGCATGTTGCATGTTGCATGTTGCATGTTGCATGTTGCATGTTGCATGTTGCATGTTGCATGTTGCATGTTGCATGTTGCATGTTGCATGTTGCATGTTGCATGTTGCATGTTGCATGTTGCATGTTGCATGTTGCATGTTGCATGTTGCATGTTGCATGTTGCATGTTGCATGTTGCATGTTGCATGTTGCATGTTGCATGTTGCATGTTGCATGTTGCATGTTGCATGTTGCATGTTGCATGTTGCATGTTGCATGTTGCATGTTGCATGTTGCTTGTTGCATGTTGCATGTTGCATGTTGCATGTTGCATGTTGCATGTTGCATGTTGCATGTTGCATGTCGCATGTTGCATGTTGCATGTTGCATGTTGCATGTTGCATGTTGCATGTTGCATGTTGCATGTTGCATGTTGCATGTTGCATGTTGCATGTTGCATGTTGCATGTTGCATGTTGCATGTTGCATGTTGCATGTTGCATGTTGCATGTTGCATGTTGCATGTTTCATGTTGCATGTTGCATGTTGCATGTTGCATGTTGCATGTTGCATGTTGCATGTTGCATGTTGCATGTTGCATGTTGCATGTTGCATGTTGCATGTTGCATGTTGCATGTTGCATGTTGCATGTTGCATGTTGCATGTTGCATGTTGCATGTTGCATGTTGCATGTTGCATGTTGCATGTTGCATGTTGCATGTTGCATGTTGCATGTTGCATGTTGCATGTTGCATGTTGCATGTTGCATGTTGCATGTTGCATGTTGCATGTTGCATGTTGCATGTTGCATGTTGCATGTTGCATGTTGCATGTTGCATGTTGCATGTTGCATGTTGCATGTTGCATGTTGCATGTTGCATGTTGCATGTTGCATGTTGCATGTTGCATGTTGCATGTTGCATGTTGCATGTTGCATGTTGCATGTTGCATGTTGCATGTTGCATGTTGCATGTTGCATGTTGCATGTTGCATGTTGCATGTTGCATGTTGCATGTTGCATGTTGCATGTTGCATGTTGCATGTTGCATGTTGCATGTTGCATGTTGCATGTTGCATGTTGCATGTTGCATGTGCAAGTTGCATGTGCAAGTTGCATGTGTTGCATGTGCAAGTTGCATGTGCAAGGTGCATGTGCATTTTGAATGTTGCATGTTGCATGTGCAAGTTGCATGTGCCAGTTGCATGTGCAAGTTGCATGTGCAAGTTGCATGTGCAAGTTAAATGTGCAAGTTGCATGTGCAAGTTGCGTGTGCAAGTTGCATGTGCAAGTTGCATGTGCAAGTTGCATGTGCAAATTGCGTGTGAAAGTTGCATGTGCAAGTTGCATGTGCATGTTGCATGTGCATGTTGCATGTGCAAGTTGCATGTGCAAGTTGCATGTGCAAGTTGCATATGCATGTTGCATGTGCATGTTGCATGTGCAAGTTGCATGTGCAAGTTGCATGTGCAAGTTGCATGTGCAAGTTGCATGTGCAAGTTGCATGTGCAAGTTGCATGTGCAAGTTGCATGTTGCATGTTGCATGTGCGAGTTGCATGTGAAAGTTGCATGTGCAAGTTGCATGTGCAAGTTGCATGTGCAAGTTGCATATGCATGTTGCATGTTGCATTTGCAAGTTGCATGTGCAAGTTGCATGTGCATGTTGCATGTGCAAGTTGCATGTGCATGTTGCATGTGCAAGTTTTATGTGCAAGTTTCATGTGTAAGTTACATGTACAAAATGCATGTGCAAGTTGCATGTGCATGTTGCATGTGCAAGATGCATGTGCAAGTTGCATGTGCATGTTGCATGTTGCATGTGCAAGTTGCATGTGCAAGTTGCATGTGCATGTTTGCATGTGTAAGTTGCATGTGCATGTTGCATGTGCAAGTTGCATGTGCATGTTGCATGTGCAAGTTGCATGTGCAAGTTGTATGTGCAAGTTGCATGTCCAACTTGCATGTGCAAGTTGCATGTGCAAGTTGCATGTGCATGTTGCATGTTGCATGTGCAAGTTGCATGTGCAAATTGCATGTGCAAGTTGCATGTGCATGTTGCATGTTGCATGTGCAAGTTGCATGTGCAAGTTGCATGTGCAAGTTGCATGTGCATGTTGCATGTTGCATGTGCAAGTTGCATGTGCAAGTTGCATGTGCAAGTTGCATGTGCAGGTTGCATGTGCATGTTGCATGTGCAAGTTGCATGTGCATGTTGCATGTGCAAGTTGCATTTGCAAGTTGCATGTGCATGTTGCATGTCCAAGTTGCATGTGCATGTTGCATGTGCAAGTTGCATTTGCAAGTTGCATGTGCATGTTGCATGTCCAAGTTGCATGTGCAAGTTGCATGTGCAAGTTGCATGTTGCATGTGCAAGTTTAATGTGCAAGTTGCATGTGCATGTTGCATGTGCATGTTGCATGTGCAAGTTGCATGTGCAAGTTGCATGTACAAGTTGCATGTGCATGTTGCATGTTGCATGTGCAAGTTGCATGTGCAAGTTGCATGTGCAAGTTGCATGTGCAAGTTGCATGTGCAAGTTACATGTGCAAGTTCCATGTGCAAGTTCCATGTGCAAGTTGCATGTTGCATGTTGCATATTGCATGTTGCATGTTGCATGTTGCATGTTGCATGTTGCATGTTGCATGTTGCATGTTGCATGTTGCATGTTGCATGTTGCATGTTGCATGTTGCATGTTGCATGTTGCATGTTGCATGTTGCATGTTGCATGTTGCATGTTGCATGTTGCATGTTGCATGTTGCATGTTGCATGTTGCATGTTGCATGTTGCATGTTGCATGTTGCATGTTGCATGTTGCATGTTGCATGTTGCATGTTGCATGTTGCATGTTGCATGTTGCATGTTGCATGTTGCATGTTGCATGTTGCATGTTGCATGTTGCATGTTGCATGTTGCATGTTGCATGTTGCATGTTGCATGTTGCATGTTGCATGTTGCATGTTGCATGTTGCATGTTGCATGTTGCATGTTGCATGTTGCATGTTGCATGTTGCATGTTGCATGTTGCATGTTGCATGTTGCATGTTGCATGTTGCATGTTGCATGTTGCATGTTGCATGTTGCATGTTGCATGTTGCATGTTGCATGTTGCATGTTGCATGTTGCATGTTGCATGTTGCATGTTGCATGTTGCATGTTGCATGTTGCATGTTGCATGTTGCATGTTGCATGTTGCATGTTGCATGTTGCATGTTGCATGTTGCATGTTGCATGTTGCATGTTGCATGTTGCATGTTGCATGTTGCATGTTGCATGTTGCATGTTGCATGTTGCATGTTGCATGTTGCATGTTGCATGTTGCATGTTGCATGTTGCATGTTGCATGTTGCATGTTGCATGTTGCATGTTGCATGTTGCATGTTGCATGTTGCATGTTGCATGTTGCATGTTGCATGTTGCATGTTGCATGTTGCATGTTGCATGTTGCATGTTGCATGTTGCATGTTGCATGTTGCATGTTGCATGTTGCATGTTGCATGTTGCATGTTGCATGTTGCATGTTGCATGTTGCATGTTGCATGTTGCATGTTGCATGTTGCATGTTGCATGTTGCATGTTGCATGTTGCATGTTGCATGTTGCATGTTGCATGTTGCATGTTGCATGTTGCATGTTGCATGTTGCATGTTGCATGTTGCATGTTGCATGTTGCATGTTGCATGTTGCATGTTGCATGTTGCATGTTGCATGTTGCATGTTGCATGTTGCATGTTGCATGTTGCATGTTGCATGTTGCATGTTGCATGTTGCATGTTGCATGTTGCATGTTGCATGTTGCATGTTGCATGTTGCATGTTGCATGTTGCATGTTGCATGTTGCATGTTGCATGTTGCATGTTGCATGTTGCATGTTGCATGTTGCATGTTGCATGTTGCATGTTGCATGTTGCATGTTGCATGTTGCATGTTGCATGTTGCATGTTGCATGTTGCATGTTGCATGTTGCATGTTGCATGTTGCATGTTGCATGTTGCATGTTGCATGTTGCATGTTGCATGTTGCATGTTGCATGTTGCATGTTGCATGTTGCATGTTGCATGTTGCATGTTGCATGTTGCATGTTGCATGTTGCATGTTGCATGTTGCATGTTGCATGTTGCATGTTGCATGTTGCATGTTGCATGTAGCATATTGCATGTTGCATGTTGCATGTTACATGTTACATGTTGCATGTTGCATGTTGCATGTTGCATGTTGACTGTTGCATGTTGCATGTTGCATGTTGCATGTTGCATGTTGCATGTTGCATGTTGCATGTTGCATGTGCAAGTTGCATGTGACAGTTTTATGTGCAAGTTGCATGTTGCATGTTGCATGTTTCATGTGCATGTTGCATGTGCAAGTTGCATGTTGCATGTTGCATGTTGCATGTTGCATGTTGCATGTTGCATGTTGCATGTTGCATGTTGCATGTTGCATGTTGCATGTTGCATGTTGCATGTTGCATGTTGCATGTTGCATGTTGCATGTTGCATGTTGCATGTTGCATGTTGCATGTTGCATGTTGCATGTTGCATGTTGCATGTTGCATGTTGCATGTTGCATGTTGCATGTTGCATGTTGCATGTTGCATGTTGCATGTTGCATGTTGCATGTTGCATGTTGCATGTTGCATGTTGCATGTTGCATGTTGCATGTTGCATGTTGCATGTTGCATGTTGCATGTTGCATGTTGCATGTTGCATGTTGCATGTTGCATGTTGCATGTTGCATGTAGCATGTTGCATGTTGCATGTTGCATGTTACATGTTACATGTTGCATGTTGCATGTTGCATGTTGCATGTTGCATGTTGACTGTTGCATGTTGCATGTTGCATGTTGCATGTTGCATGTTGCATGTTGCATGTTGCATGTTGCATGTTGCATGTTGCATGTTGCATGTTGCATGTTGCATGTTGCATGTTGCATGTTGCATGTTGCATGTTGCATGTTGCATGTTGCATGTTGCATGTTGCATGTTGCATGTTGCATGTTGCATGTTGCATGTTGCATGTTGCATGTTGCATGTTGCATGTTGCATGTTGCATGTTGCATGTTGCATGTTGCATGTTGCATGTTGCATGTTGCATGTTGCATGTTGCATGTTGCATGTTGCATGTTGCATGTTGCATGTTGCATGTTGCATGTTGCATGTTGCATGTTGCATGTTGCATGTTGCATGTTGCATGTTGCATGTTGCATGTGCAAGTTGCATGTGCAAGTTGCATGTGTTGCATGTGCAAGTTGCATGTGCAAGGTGCATGTGCATTTTGAATGTTGCATGTTGCATGTGCAAGTTGTATGTGCCAGTTGCATGTGCAAGTTGCATGTGCAAGTTGCATGTGCAAGTTAAATGTGCAAGTTGCATGTGCAAGTTGCGTGTGCAAGTTGCATGTGCAAGTTGCATGTGCAAGTTGCATGTGCAAGTTGCGTGTGAAAGTTGCATGTGCAAGTTGCATGTGCATGTTGCATGTGCATGTTGCATGTGCAAGTTGCATGTGCAAGTTGCATGTGCAAGTTGCATATGCATGTTGCATGTGCATGTTGCATGTGCAAGTTGCATGTGCAAGTTGCATGTGCAAGTTGCATGTGCAAGTTGCATGTGCAAGTTGCATGTGCAAGTTGCATGTGCAAGTTGCATGTTGCATGTTGCATGTGCGAGTTGCATGTGAAAGTTGCATGTGCAAGTTGCATGTGCAAGTTGCATGTGCAAGTTGCATATGCATGTTGCATGTTGCATTTGCAAGTTGCATGTGCAAGTTGCATGTGCATGTTGCATGTGCAAGTTGCATGTGCATGTTGCATGTGCAAGTTTTATGTGCAAGTTTCATGTGTAAGTTACATGTACAAAATGCATGTGCAAGTTGCATGTGCAAGTTGCATGTGCAAGATGCATGTGCAAGTTGCATGTGCATGTTGCATGTTGCATGTGCAAGTTGCATGTGCAAGTTGCATGTGCATGTTTGCATGTGTAAGTTGCATGTGCATGTTGCATGTGCAAGTTGCATGTGCATGTTGCATGTGCAAGTTGCATGTGCAAGTTGTATGTGCAAGTTGCATGTCCAACTTGCATGTGCAAGTTGCATGTGCAAGTTGCATGTGCATGTTGCATGTTGCATGTGCAAGTTGCATGTGCAAATTGCATGTGCAAGTTGCATGTGCATGTTGCATGTTGCATGTGCAAGTTGCATGTGCAAGTTGCATGTGCAAGTTGCATGTGCATGTTGCATGTTGCATGTGCAAGTTGCATGTGCAAGTTGCATGTGCAAGTTGCATGTGCAAGTTGCATGTGCATGTTGCATGTGCAAGTTGCATGTGCATGTTGCATGTGCAAGTTGCATTTGCAAGTTGCATGTGCATGTTGCATGTCCAAGTTGCATGTGCATGTTGCATGTGCAAGTTGCATTTGCAAGTTGCATGTGCATGTTGCATGTCCAAGTTGCATGTGCAAGTTGCATGTGCAAGTTGCATGTTGCATGTGCAAGTTTAATGTGCAAGTTGCATGTGCATGTTGCATGTGCATGTTGCATGTGCAAGTTGCATGTGCAAGTTGCATGTACAAGTTGCATGTGCATGTTGCATGTTGCATGTGCAAGTTGCATGTGCAAGTTGCATGTGCAAGTTGCATGTGCAAGTTACATGTGCAAGTTGCATGTGCAAGTTCCATGTGCAAGTTGCATGTTGCATGTTGCATATTGCATGTTGCATGTTGCATGTTGCATGTTGCATGTTGCATGTTGCATGTTGCATGTTGCATGTTGCATGTTGCATGTTGCATGTTGCATGTTGCATGTTGCATGTTGCATGTTGCATGTTGCATGTTGCATGTTGCATGTTGCATGTTGCATGTTGCATGTTGCATGTTGCATGTTGCATGTTGCATGTTGCATGTTGCATGTTGCATGTTGCATGTTGCATGTTGCATGTTGCATGTTGCATGTTGCATGTTGCATGTTGCATGTTGCATGTTGCATGTTGCATGTTGCATGTTGCATGTTGCATGTTGCATGTTGCATGTTGCATGTTGCATGTTGCATGTTGCATGTTGCATGTTGCATGTTGCATGTTGCATGTTGCATGTTGCATGTTGCATGTTGCATGTTGCATGTTGCATGTTGCATGTTGCATGTTGCATGTTGCATGTTGCATGTTGCATGTTGCATGTTGCATGTTGCATGTTGCATGTTGCATGTTGCATGTTGCATGTTGCATGTTGCATGTTGCATGTTGCATGTTGCATGTTGCATGTTGCATGTTGCATGTTGCATGTTGCATGTTGCATGTTGCATGTTGCATGTTGCATGTTGCATGTTGCATGTTGCATGTTGCATGTTGCATGTTGCATGTTGCATGTTGCATGTTGCATGTTGCATGTTGCATGTTGCATGTTGCATGTTGCATGTTGCATGTTGCATGTTGCATGTTGCATGTTGCATGTTGCATGTTGCATGTTGCATGTTGCATGTTGCATGTTGCATGTTGCATGTTGCATGTTGCATGTTGCATGTTGCATGTTGCATGTTGCATGTTGCATGTTGCATGTTGCATGTTGCATGTTGCATGTTGCATGTTGCATGTTGCATGTTGCATGTTGCATGTTGCATGTTGCATGTTGCATGTTGCATGTTGCATGTTGCATGTTGCATGTTGCATGTTGCATGTTGCATGTTGCATGTTGCATGTTGCATGTTGCATGTTGCATGTTGCATGTTGCATGTTGCATGTTGCATGTTGCATGTTGCATGTTGCATGTTGCATGTTGCATGTTGCATGTTGCATGTTGCATGTTGCATGTTGCATGTTGCATGTTGCATGTTGCATGTTGCATGTTGCATGTTGCATGTTGCATGTTGCATGTTGCATGTTGCATGTTGCATGTTGCATGTTGCATGTTGCATGTTGCATGTTGCATGTTGCATGTTGCATGTTGCATGTTTTGCATGTTGCATGTTGCATGTTGCATGTTGCATGTTGCATGTTGCATGTTGCATGTTGCATGTTGCATGTTGCATGTTGCATGTTGCATGTTGCATGTTGCATGTTGCATGTTGCATGTAGCATATTGCATGTTGCATGTTGCATGTTACATGTTACATGTTGCATGTTGCATGTTGCATGTTGCATGTTGCATGTTGACTGTTGCATGTTGCATGTTGCATGTTGCATGTTGCATGTTGCATGTTGCATGTTGCATGTGCAAGTTGCATGTGACAGTTTTATGTGCAAATTGCATGTTGCATGTTGCATGTTTCATGTGCATGTTGCATGTGCAAGTTGCATGTTGCATGTTGCATGTTGCATGTTGCATGTTGCATGTTGCATGTTGCATGTTGCATGTTGCATGTTGCATGTTGCATGTTGCATGTTGCATGTTGCATGTTGCATGTTGCATGTTGCATGTTGCATGTTGCATGTTGCATGTTGCATGTTGCATGTTGCATGTTGCATGTTGCATGTTGCATGTTGCATGTTGCATGTTGCATGTTGCATGTTGCATGTTGCATGTTGCATGTTGCATGTTGCATGTTGCATGTTGCATGTTGCATGTTGCATGTTGCATGTTGCATGTTGCATGTTGCATGTTGCATGTTGCATGTTGCATGTTGCATGTTGCATGTTGCATGTAGCATGTTGCATGTTGCATGTTGCATGTTACATGTTACATGTTGCATGTTGCATGTTGCATGTTGCATGTTGCATGTTGACTGTTGCATGTTGCATGTTGCATGTTGCATGTTGCATGTTGCATGTTGCATGTTGCATGTTGCATGTGCAAGTTGCATGTGCATGTTGCATGTGCAAGTTGCATGTGCATGTTGCATGTGCATTTTGCATGTTGCATGTTGCATGTGCAAGTTGCATGTGCAAGTTGCATGTGCAAGTTGCATGTGCAAGTTGTATATGCAAGTTCCATGTGCAAGTTCCATGTGCAAGTTGCATGTGCATGTTGCATGTTGCATGTGCAAGTTGCATGTGCAAGTTGCATGTGCAAGTTGCATGTGCATGTTGCATGTGCAAGTTGCATGTGCAAGTTGCATGTGCATGTTGCATGTTGCATGTTGCATGTGCAAGTTGCATGTGAAAGTTGCATGTGCAAGTTGCATGTGCATGTTGCATGTGCAAGTTGCATATGCATGTTGCATGTTGCATTTGCAAGTTGCATGTGCAAGTTGCATGTGCATGTTGCATGTGCAAGTTGCATGTGCATGTTGCATGTGCAAGTTTTATGTGCAAGTTGCATGTGTAAGTTACATGTACAAAATGCATGTGCAAGTCTCATGTGCATGTTGCATGTGCAAGATGCATGTGCAAGTTGCATGTGCATGTTGCATGATGCATGTGCAAGTTGCATGTGCAAGTTGCATGTGCATGTTTGCATGTGTAAGTTGCATGTGCATGTTGCATGTGCAAGTTGCATGTGCATGTTGCATGTGGAAGTTGCATGTGCAAGTTGTATGTGCAAGTTGCATGTCCAACTTGCATGTGCAAGTTGCATGTGCAAGTTGCATGTGCATGTTGCATGTTGCATGTGCAAGTTGCATGTGCAAATTGCATGTGCAAGTAGCATGTGCATGTTGCATGTTGCATGTGCAAGTTGCATGTGCAAGTTGCATGTGCAAGTTGCATGTGCAAGTTGCATGTGCATGTTGCATGTGCAAGTTGCATGTGCAAGTTGCATGTGCAAGTTGCATGTGCAAGTTGCATGTGCATGTTGCATGTGCAAGTTGCATGTGCATGTTGCATGTGCAAGTTGCATTTGCAAGTTGCATGTGCATGTTGCATGTCCAAGTTGCATGTGCATGTTGCATGTGCAAGTTGCATTTGCAAGTTGCATGTGCATGTTGCATGTCCAAGTTGCATGTGCAAGTTGCATGTTGCATGTGCAAGTTGCATGTGCATGTTGCATGTGCATGTTGCATGTGCAAGTTGCATGTGCAAGTTGCATGTACAAGTTGCATGTGCATGTTGCATGTTGCATGTGCAAGTTGCATGTGCAAGTTGCATGTGCAAGTTGCATGTGCAAGTTACATGTGCAAGTTGCATGTGCAAGTTGCATGTGCAAGTTGCATGTTGCATGTTGCATGTTGCATGTTGCATGTTGCATGTTGCATGTTGCATGTTGCATGTTGCATGTTGCATGTTGCATGTTGCATGTTGCATGTTGCATGTTGCATGTTGCATGTTGCATGTTGCATGTTGCATGTTGCATGTTGCATGTTGCATGTTGCATGTTGCATGTTGCATGTTGCATGTTGCATGTTGCATGTTGCATGTTGCATGTTGCATGTTGCATGTTGCATGTTGCATGTTGCATGTTGCATGTTGCATGTTGCATGTTGCATGTTGCATGTTGCATGTTGCATGTTGCATGTTGCATGTTGCATGTTGCATGTTGCATGTTGCATGTTGCATGTTGCATGTTGCATGTTGCATGTTGCATGTTGCATGTTGCATGTTGCATGTTGCATGTTGCATGTTGCATGTTGCATGTTGCATGTTGCATGTTGCATGTTGCATGTTGCATGTTGCATGTTGCATGTTGCATGTTGCATGTTGCATGTTGCATGTTGCATGTTGCATGTTGCATGTTGCATGTTGCATGTTGCATGTTGCATGTTGCATGTTGCATGTTGCATGTTGCATGTTGCATGTTGCAAGTTGCATGTTGCATGTTGCATGTTGCATGTTAAATGTTAAATGTTGAATGTTGCATGTTGCATGTTGCATGTTGCATGTTGCATGTTGCATGTTGCATGTTGCATGTTGCATGTTGCATGTTGCATGTTGCATGTTGCATGTTGCATGTTGCATGTTGCATGTTGCATGTTGCATGTTGCATGTTGCATGTTGCATGTTGCATGTTGCATGTTGCATGTTGCATGTTGCATGTTGCATGTTGCATGTTGCATGTTGCATGTTGCATGTTGCATGTTGCATGTTGCATGTTGCATGTTGCATGTTGCATGTTGCATGTTGCATGTTGCATGTTGCATGTTGCATGTTGCATGTTGCATGTTGCATGTTGCATGTTGCATGTTGCATGTTGCATGTTGCATGTTGCATGTTGCATGTTGCATGTTGCATGTTGCATGTTGCATGTTGCATGTTGCATGTTGCATGTTGCATGTTGCATGTTGCATGTTGCATGTTGCATGTTGCATGTTGCATGTTGCATGTTGCATGTTGCATGTTGCATGTTGCATGTTGCATGTTGCATGTTGCATGTTGCATGTTGCATGTTGCATGTTGCATGTTGCATGTTGCATGTTGCATGTTGCATGTTGCATGTTGCATGTTGCATGTTGCATGTTGCATGTTGCATGTTGCATGTTGCATGTTGCATGTTGCATGTTGCATGTTGCATGTTGCATGTTGCATGTTGCATGTTGCATGTTGCATGTTGCATGTTGCATGTTGAATGTTGCATGTTGCATGTTGCATGTTGCATGTTGCATGTTGCATGTTGCATGTTGCATGTTGCATGTTGCATGTTGCATGTTGCATGTTAAATGTTGCATGTTAAATGTTGCATGTTGCATGTTGCATGTTGCATGTTGCATGTTGCATGTTGCATGTTGCATGTTGCATGTTGCATGTTGCATGTTGCATGTTGCATGTTGCATGTTGCATGTTGCATGTTGCATGTTGCATGTTGCATGTTGCATGTTGCATGTTGCATGTTGCATGTTGCATGTTGCATGTTGCATGTTGCATGTTGCATGTTGCATGTTGCATGTTGCATGTTGCATGTTGCATGTTGCATGTTGCATGTTGCATGTTGCATGTTGCATGTTGCATGTTGCATGTTGCATGTTGCATGTTGCATGTTGCATGTTGCATGTTGCATGTTGCATGTTGCATGTTGCATGTTGCATGTTGCATGTTGCATGTTGCATGTTGCATGTTGCATGTTGCATGTTGCATGTTGCATGTTGCATGTTGCATGTTGCATGTTGCATGTTGCATGTTGCATGTTGCATGTTGCATGTTGCATGTTGCATGTTGCATGTTGCATGTTGCATGTTGCATGTTGCATGTTGCATGTTGCATGTTGCATGTTGCATGTTGCATGTTGCATGTTGCATGTTGCATGTTGCATGTTGCAAGTTGCATGTTGCATGTTGCATGTTGCATGTTGCATGTTGCATGTTGCATGTGCAAGTTGCATGTGCAAGTTGCATGTGCAAGTTGCATGTGCAAGTTGCATGTGCAAGTTGCATGTGCAAGTTGCATGTGCATGTTGCATGTTGCATGTGCAAGTTGCATGTGAAAGTTGCATGTGAAAGTTGTATGTGCATGTTGCATGTGCAAGTTGCATGTGTAAGTTGCATGTGCATTTTGCATGTTGCATGTTGCATATGCAAGTTGCATGTGCAAGTTGCATGTGCAAGTTGCATGTGCAAGTTGCACATGCAACTTGCATGTGCAAGTTGCATGTGCAAGTTGCATGTGCAAGTTGCATGTGCAAGTTGCATGTGCAAGTTGCATGTGCATGTTGCATGTGCAAGTTGCATGTGCAAGTTGCATGTGCAAGTTGCATGTTTAAGTTGCAAGTGCAAGTTGCGTGTGAAAGTTGCATGTGCAAGTTGCATGTGCATGTTGCATGTGCATGTTGCATGTGCAAGTTGCATGTGCAAGTTGCATGTGCAAGTTGCATATGCATGTTGCATGTGCATGTTGCATGTGCAAGTTGCATGTGCAAGTTGCATGTCCAAGATGCATGTGCAAGTTGCATGTGCAAGTTGCATGTGCATGTTGCATGTTGCATGTTCAAGTTGCATGTGCAATTTGCATGTGCATGTTTGCATGTGCATGTTTGCATGTGCATGTTGCATGTGCAAGTTGCATAGGCATGTTGCATGTGCAAGTTGCATGTGCATGTTGCATGTGCATGTTGCATGTGCATGTTGCATGTGCATGTGGCATGTGCAAGTTGCATGTGCAAGTTGCACGTGCAAGTTGCATGTGCAAGTTGCATGTGAAAGTTGTATGTGCATGTTGCATGTGTAAGTTGCATGTGCAAGTTGCATGTGCAAGTTGCATGTGCAAGTTGCATGTGCAAAATGCATGTGCATGTTGCATGTTGCATGTGCAAGTTGCATGTGCAAGTTGCATGTGCAAGTTGCATGTGCAAGTTGCATGTGCATGTTGCATGTTGCATGTTCAAGTTGCATGTGCAATTTGCATGTGCATGTTTGCATGTGCATGTTTGCATGTGCATGTTGCATGTGCAAGTTGCAAAGGCATGTTGCATGTGCAAGTTGCATGTGCATGTTGCATGTGCATGTTGCATGTGCATGTTGCATGTGCATGTGGCATGTGCAAGTTGCATGTGCAAGTTGCACGTGCAAGTTGCATGTGCAAGTTGCATGTGAAAGTTGTATGTGCATGTTGCATGTGCAAGTTGCATGTGCAAGTTGCATGTGCAAGTTGCATGTGAAAGTTGCATGTGCAAAATGCATGTGCATGTTGCATGTTGCATGTGCAAGTCGCATGTGCAAGTTTCATGTGCAGGTTGCATGTGCATGTTGCATGTGCAAGTTGCATGTGCATGTTGCATGTGCAAGTTGCATGTGCAAGTTGCATGTGCATGTTGCATGTTGCATGTGCAAGTTGCATGTGCAAGTTGCATGTGCAAGTTGCATGTGCAAGTTGCATGTGCATGTTGCATGTTGCATTTGCAAGTTGCATGTGCAAGTTGCATGTGCATGTTGCATGGGCAAGTTGCATGTGCATGTAGCATGTGCATTTTGCATGTTGCATGTTGCATGTGCAAGTTGCATATGCATGTTGCATGTGCAAGTTGCATGTGCAAGTTGCATGTGCAAGTTGCATGTGCAAGTAGCATGTGCAAGTTGCATGTGCATGTTGCATGTTACATGTGAGAGTTGCATGTGCAAGTTGCATGTGCAAGTTGCATGTGCATGTTGCGTGTTTATGTTGCATGTTGCATGTGCAAGTTGCATGTGCAAGTTGCATGTGCAAGTTGCATGTGCAAGTTGCATGTGCAAGTTGCATGTGCAAGTTGCATGTGCAAGTTGCATGTTCAAGTTGCATGTGGAAGTTGCATGTGCAAGCTGCATGTGCATTTTGCATGTTGCATGTTGCAAGTGCAAGTTGCATGTGCAAGTTGCATGTGCATGTTGCATGTGCAAGTTATATGTGCAAGTTGCATGTGCAAGTTGCATGTGCAAGTTGCATGTGCAAGTTGCATGTTGCATTTGCAAGTTGCATGTGCAAGTTGCATGTGCATGTTGCATGTGCAAGTTTCATGTGCAAGTTGCATGTGCATGTTGCATGTGCAAGTTGCACGTCCAAGTTGCATGTGCATGTTGCATGTGCATGTTGCATGTGCAAATTGCATGTGCAAGTTGCATGTGCAAGTTGCATGTGCATGTTGCATGTTGCTTGTGCAAGTTGCATGTGCAAGTTGCATGTGCAAGTTACATGTGCAAGTTGCATGTGCTAGTTGCATGTGCAAGTTGCATGTGCATGCTGCATATTGCATGTTGCATGTGCAAGTTGCATGTTGCATGTTGCATGTGCGAGTTGCATGTGAAAGTTGCATGTGCAAGTTGCATGTGCAAGTTGCATGTGCAAGTTGCATATGCATGTTGCATGTTGCATTTGCAAGTTGCATGTGCAAGTTGCATGTGCAAGTTGCATGTGCAAGTTGCATGTGCAAGTTGCATGTGCAAGTTGCATGTTGCATGTTGCATGTGCGAGTTGCATGTGAAAGTTGCATGTGCAAGTTGCATGTGCAAGTTGCATGTGCAAGTTGCATATGCATGTTGCATGTTGCATTTGCAAGTTGCATGTGCAAGTTGCATGTGCATGTTGCATGTGCAAGTTGCATGTTGCATGTTGCATGTGCGAGTTGCATGTGAAAGTTGCATGTGCAAGTTGCATGTGCAAGTTGCATGTGCATGTTGCATGTGCAAGTTGCATGTGCATGTTGCATGTGCAAGTTTTATGTGCAAGTTTCATGTGTAAGTTACATGTACAAAATGCATGTGCAAGTTGCATGTGCATGTTGCATGTGCAAGATGCATGTGCAAGTTGCATGTGCATGTTGCATGTTGCATGTGCAAGTTGCATGTGCAAGTTGCATGTGCATGTTTGCATGTGTAAGTTGCATGTGCATGTTGCATGTGCAAGTTGCATGTGCATGTTGCATGTGCAAGTTGCATGTGCAAGTTGTATGTGCAAGTTGCATGTCCAACTTGCATGTGCAAGTTGCATGTGCAAGTTGCATGTGCATGTTGCATGTTGCATGTGCAAGTTGCATGTGCAAATTGCATGTGCAAGTTGCATGTGCATGTTGCATGTTGCATGTGCAAGTTGCATGTGCAAGTTGCATGTGCAAGTTGCATGTGCATGTTGCATGTTGCATGTGCAAGTTGCATGTGCAAGTTGCATGTGCAAGTTGCATGTGCAAGTTGCATGTGCATGTTGCATGTGCAAGTTGCATGTGCATGTTGCATGTGCAAGTTGCATTTGCAAGTTGCATGTGCATGTTGCATGTCCAAGTTGCATGTGCATGTTGCATGTGCAAGTTGCATTTGCAAGTTGCATGTGCATGTTGCATGTCCAAGTTGCATGTGCAAGTTGCATGTGCAAGTTGCATGTTGCATGTGCAAGTTTAATGTGCAAGTTGCATGTGCATGTTGCATGTGCATGTTGCATGTGCAAGTTGCATGTGCAAGTTGCATGTACAAGTTGCAGGTGCATGTTGCATGTTGCATGTGCAAGTTGCATGTGCAAGTTGCATGTGCAAGTTGCATGTGCAAGTTACATGTGCAAGTTCCATGTGCAAGTTCCATGTGCAAGTTGCATGTTGCATGTTGCATATTGCATGTTGCATGTTGCATGTTGCATGTTGCATGTTGCATGTTGCATGTTGCATGTTGCATGTTGCATGTTGCATGTTGCATGTTGCATGTTGCATGTTGCATGTTGCATGTTGCATGTTGCATGTTGCATGTTGCATGTTGCATGTTGCATGTTGCATGTTGCATGTTGCATGTTGCATGTTGCATGTTGCATGTTGCATGTTGCATGTTGCATGTTGCATGTTGCATGTTGCATGTTGCATGTTGCATGTTGCATGTTGCATGTTGCATGTTGCATGTTGCATGTTGCATGTTGCATGTTGCATGTTGCATGTTGCATGTTGCATGTTGCATGTTGCATGTTGCATGTTGCATGTTGCATGTTGCATGTTGCATGTTGCATGTTGCATGTTGCATGTTGCATGTTGCATGTTGCATGTTGCATGTTGCATGTTGCATGTTGCATGTTGCATGTTGCATGTTGCATGTTGCATGTTGCATGTTGCATGTTGCATGTTGCATGTTGCATGTTGCATGTTGCATGTTGCATGTTGCATGTTGCATGTTGCATGTTGCATGTTGCATGTTGCATGTTGCATGTTGCATGTTGCATGTTGCATGTTGCATGTTGCATGTTGCATGTTGCATGTTGCATGTTGCATGTTGCATGTTGCATGTTGCATGTTGCATGTTGCATGTTGCATGTTGCATGTTGCATGTTGCATGTTGCATGTTGCATGTTGCATGTTGCATGTTGCATGTTGCATGTTGCATGTTGCATGTTGCATGTTGCATGTTGCATGTTGCATGTTGCATGTTGCATGTTGCATGTTGCATGTTGCATGTTGCATGTTGCATGTTGCATGTTGCATGTTGCATGTTGCATGTTGCATGTTGCATGTTGCATGTTGCATGTTGCATGTTGCATGTTGCATGTTGCATGTTGCATGTTGCATGTTGCATGTTGCATGTTGCATGTTGCATGTTGCATGTTGCATGTTGCATGTTGCATGTTGCATGTTGCATGTTGCATGTTGCATGTTGCATGTTGCATGTTGCATGTTGCATGTTGCATGTTGCATGTTGCATGTTGCATGTTGCATGTTGCATGTTGCATGTTGCATGTTGCATGTTGCATGTTGCATGTTGCATGTTGCATGTTGCATGTTGCATGTTGCATGTTGCATGTTGCATGTTGCATGTTGCATGTTGCATGTTGCATGTTGCATGTTGCATGTTGCATGTAGCATGTTGCATGTTGCATGTTGCATGTTACATGTTGCATGTTGCATGTTGCATGTTGCATGTTGCATGTTGCATGTTGCATGTTGCATGTTGCATGTTGCATGTTGCATGTTGCATGTTGCATGTTGCATGTTGCATGTTGCATGTTGCATGTTGCATGTTGCATGTTGCATGTTGCATGTTGCATGTTGCATGTTGCATGTTGCATGTTGCATGTTGCATGTTGCATGTTGCATGTTGCATGTTGCATGTTGCATGTTGCATGTTGCATGTTGCATGTTGCATGTTGCATGTTGCATGTTGCATGTTGCATGTTGCATGTTGCATGTTGCATGTTGCATGTTGCATGTTGCATGTTGCATGTTGCATGTTGCATGTTGCATGTTGCATGTTGCATGTTGCATGTTGCATGTTGCATGTTGCATGTTGCATGTTGCATGTTGCATGTTGCATGTTGCATGTTGCATGTTGCATGTTGCATGTTGCATGTTGCATGTTGCATGTTGCATGTTGCATGTTGCATGTTGCATGTTGCATGTTGCATGTTGCATGTTGCATGTTGCATGTTGCATGTGCAAGTTGCATGTGCAAGTTGCATGTGTTGCATGTGCAAGTTGCATGTGCAAGGTGCATGTGCATTTTGAATGTTGCATGTTGCATGTGCAAGTTGCATGTGCCAGTTGCATGTGCAAGTTGCATGTGCAAGTTGCATGTGCAAGTTAAATGTGCAAGTTGCATGTGCAAGTTGCGTGTGCAAGTTGCATGTGCAAGTTGCATGTGCAAGTTGCATGTGCAAGTTGCGTGTGAAAGTTGCATGTGCAAGTTGCATGTGCATGTTGCATGTGCATGTTGCATGTGCAAGTTGCATGTGCAAGTTGCATGTGCAAGTTGCATATGCATGTTGCATGTGCATGTTGCATGTGCAAGTTGCATGTGCAAGTTGCATGTGCAAGTTGCATGTGCAAGTTGCATGTGCAAGTTGCATGTGCAAGTTGCATGTGCAAGTTGCATGTTGCATGTTGCATGTGCGAGTTGCATGTGAAAGTTGCATGTGCAAGTTGCATGTGCAAGTTGCATGTGCAAGTTGCATATGCATGTTGCATGTTGCATTTGCAAGTTGCATGTGCAAGTTGCATGTGCATGTTGCATGTGCAAGTTGCATGTGCAAGTTGCATGTGCAAGTTTTATGTGCAAGTTTCATGTGTAAGTTACATGTACAAAATGCATGTGCAAGTTGCATGTGCAAGTTGCATGTGCAAGATGCATGTGCAAGTTGCATGTGCATGTTGCATGTTGCATGTGCAAGTTGCATGTGCAAGTTGCATGTGCATGTTTGCATGTGTAAGTTGCATGTGCATGTTGCATGTGCAAGTTGCATGTGCATGTTGCATGTGCAAGTTGCATGTGCAAGTTGTATGTGCAAGTTGCATGTCCAACTTGCATGTGCAAGTTGCATGTGCAAGTTGCATGTGCATGTTGCATGTTGCATGTGCAAGTTGCATGTGCAAATTGCATGTGCAAGTTGCATGTGCATGTTGCATGTTGCATGTGCAAGTTGCATGTGCAAGTTGCATGTGCAAGTTGCATGTGCATGTTGCATGTTGCATGTGCAAGTTGCATGTGCAAGTTGCATGTGCAAGTTGCATGTGCAAGTTGCATGTGCATGTTGCATGTGCAAGTTGCATGTGCATGTTGCATGTGCAAGTTGCATTTGCAAGTTGCATGTGCATGTTGCATGTCCAAGTTGCATGTGCATGTTGCATGTGCAAGTTGCATTTGCAAGTTGCATGTGCATGTTGCATGTCCAAGTTGCATGTGCAAGTTGCATGTGCAAGTTGCATGTTGCATGTGCAAGTTTAATGTGCAAGTTGCATGTGCATGTTGCATGTGCATGTTGCATGTGCAAGTTGCATGTGCAAGTTGCATGTACAAGTTGCATGTGCATGTTGCATGTTGCATGTGCAAGTTGCATGTGCAAGTTGCATGTGCAAGTTGCATGTGCAAGTTACATGTGCAAGTTGCATGTGCAAGTTCCATGTGCAAGTTGCATGTTGCATGTTGCATATTGCATGTTGCATGTTGCATGTTGCATGTTGCATGTTGCATGTTGCATGTTGCATGTTGCATGTTGCATGTTGCATGTTGCATGTTGCATGTTGCATGTTGCATGTTGCATGTTGCATGTTGCATGTTGCATGTTGCATGTTGCATGTTGCATGTTGCATGTTGCATGTTGCATGTTGCATGTTGCATGTTGCATGTTGCATGTTGCATGTTGCATGTTGCATGTTGCATGTTGCATGTTGCATGTTGCATGTTGCATGTTGCATGTTGCATGTTGCATGTTGCATGTTGCATGTTGCATGTTGCATGTTGCATGTTGCATGTTGCATGTTGCATGTTGCATGTTGCATGTTGCATGTTGCATGTTGCATGTTGCATGTTGCATGTTGCATGTTGCATGTTGCATGTTGCATGTTGCATGTTGCATGTTGCATGTTGCATGTTGCATGTTGCATGTTGCATGTTGCATGTTGCATGTTGCATGTTGCATGTTGCATGTTGCATGTTGCATGTTGCATGTTGCATGTTGCATGTTGCATGTTGCATGTTGCATGTTGCATGTTGCATGTTGCATGTTGCATGTTGCATGTTGCATGTTGCATGTTGCATGTTGCATGTTGCATGTTGCATGTTGCATGTTGCATGTTGCATGTTGCATGTTGCATGTTGCATGTTGCATGTTGCATGTTGCATGTTGCATGTTGCATGTTGCATGTTGCATGTTGCATGTTGCATGTTGCATGTTGCATGTTGCATGTTGCATGTTGCATGTTGCATGTTGCATGTTGCATGTTGCATGTTGCATGTTGCATGTTGCATGTTGCATGTTGCATGTTGCATGTTGCATGTTGCATGTTGCATGTTGCATGTTGCATGTTGCATGTTGCATGTTGCATGTTGCATGTTGCATGTTGCATGTTGCATGTTGCATGTTGCATGTTGCATGTTGCATGTTGCATGTTGCATGTTGCATGTTGCATGTTGCATGTTGCATGTTGCATGTTGCATGTTGCATGTTGCATGTTGCATGTTGCATGTTGCATGTTGCATGTTGCATGTTGCATGTTGCATGTTGCATGTTGCATGTTGCATGTTGCATGTTGCATGTTGCATGTTGCATGTTGCATGTTGCATGTTGCATGTTGCATGTTGCATGTTGCATGTTGCATGTTGCATGTTGCATGTTGCATGTTGCATGTTGCATGTTGCATGTTGCATGTTGCATGTTGCATGTTGCATGTTGCATGTTGCATGTTGCATGTTGCATGTTGCATGTTGCATGTTGCATGTTGCATGTTGCATGTTGCATGTTGCATGTTGCATGTTGCATGTTGCATGTAGCATATTGCATGTTGCATGTTGCATGTTACATGTTACATGTTGCATGTTGCATGTTGCATGTTGCATGTTGACTGTTGCATGTTGCATGTTGCATGTTGCATGTTGCATGTTGCATGTTGCATGTTGCATGTGCAAGTTGCATGTGACAGTTTTATGTGCAAATTGCATGTTGCATGTTGCATGTTTCATGTGCATGTTGCATGTGCAAGTTGCATGTTGCATGTTGCATGTTGCATGTTGCATGTTGCATGTTGCATGTTGCATGTTGCATGTTGCATGTTGCATGCTGCATGTTGCATGTTGCATGTTGCATGTTGCATGTTGCATGTTGCATGTTGCATGTTGCATGTTGCATGTTGCATGTTGCATGTTGCATGTTGCATGTTGCATGTTGCATGTTGCATGTTGCATGTTGCATGTTGCATGTTGCATGTTGCATGTTGCATGTTGCATGTTGCATGTTGCATGTTGCATGTTGCATGTTGCATGTTGCATGTTGCATGTAGCATGTTGCATGTTGCATGTTGCATGTTACATGTTACATGTTGCATGTTGCATGTTGCATGTTGCATGTTGCATGTTGACTGTTGCATGTTGCATGTTGCATGTTGCATGTTGCATGTTGCATGTTGCATGTTGCATGTTGCATGTTGCATGTTGCATGTGCAAGTTGCATGTGCATGTTGCATGTGCAAGTTGCATGTGCATGTTGCATGTGCATTTTGCATGTTGCATGTTGCATGTGCAAGTTGCATGTGCAAGTTGCATGTGCAAGTTGCATGTGCAAGTTGTATGTGCAAGTTCCATGTGCAAGTTCCATGTGCAAGTTGCATGTGCATGTTGCATGTTGCATGTGCAAGTTGCATGTGCAAGTTGCATGTGCAAGTTGCATGTGCATGTTGCATGTGCAAGTTGCATGTGCAAGTTGCATGTGCATGTTGCATGTTGCATGTTGCATGTGCAAGTTGCATGTGAAAGTTGCATGTGCAAGTTGCATGTGCATGTTGCATGTGCAAGTTGCATATGCATGTTGCATGTTGCATTTGCAAGTTGCATGTGCAAGTTGCATGTGCATGTTGCATGTGCAAGTTGCATGTGCATGTTGCATGTGCAAGTTTTATGTGCAAGTTGCATGTGTAAGTTACATGTACAAAATGCATGTGCAAGTTGCATGTGCATGTTGCATGTGCAAGATGCATGTGCAAGTTGCATGTGCATGTTGCATGTTGCATGTGCAAGTTGCATGTGCAAGTTGCATGTGCATGTTTGCATGTGTAAGTTGCATGTGCATGTTGCATGTGCAAGTTGCATGTGCATGTTGCATGTGGAAGTTGCATGTGCAAGTTGTATGTGCAAGTTGCATGTCCAACTTGCATGTGCAAGTTGCATGTGCAAGTTGCATGTGCATGTTGCATGTTGCATGTGCAAGTTGCATGTGCAAATTGCATGTGCAAGTAGCATGTGCATGTTGCATGTTGCATGTGCAAGTTGCATGTGCAAGTTGCATGTGCAAGTTGCATGTGCATGTTGCATGTGCAAGTTGCATGTGCAAGTTGCATGTGCAAGTTGCATGTGCAAGTTGCATGTGCATGTTGCATGTGCAAGTTGCATGTGCATGTTGCATGTGCAAGTTGCATTTGCAAGTTGCATGTGCATGTTGCATGTCCAAGTTGCATGTGCATGTTGCATGTGCAAGTTGCATTTGCAAGTTGCATGTGCATGTTGCATGTCCAAGTTGCATGTGCAAGTTGCATGTTGCATGTGCAAGTTGCATGTGCATGTTGCATGTGCATGTTGCATGTGCAAGTTGCATGTGCAAGTTGCATGTACAAGTTGCATGTGCATGTTGCATGTTGCATGTGCAAGTTGCATGTGCAAGTTGCATGTGCAAGTTGCATGTGCAAGTTACATGTGCAAGTTGCATGTGCAAGTTGCATGTGCAAGTTGCATGTTGCATGTTGCATGTTGCATGTTGCATGTTGCATGTTGCATGTTGCATGTTGCATGTTGCATGTTGCATGTTGCATGTTGCATGTTGCATGTTGCATGTTGCATGTTGCATGTTGCATGTTGCATGTTGCATGTTGCATGTTGCATGTTGCATGTTGCATGTTGCATGTTGCATGTTGCATGTTGCATGTTGCATGTTGCATGTTGCATGTTGCATGTTGCATGTTGCATGTTGCATGTTGCATGTTGCATGTTGCATGTTGCATGTTGCATGTTGCATGTTGCATGTTGCATGTTGCATGTTGCATGTTGCATGTTGCATGTTGCATGTTGCATGTTGCATGTTGCATGTTGCATGTTGCATGTTGCATGTTGCATGTTGCATGTTGCATGTTGCATGTTGCATGTTGCATGTTGCATGTTGCATGTTGCATGTTGCATGTTGCATGTTGCATGTTGCATGTTGCATGTTGCATGTTGCATGTTGCATGTTGCATGTTGCATGTTGCATGTTGCATGTTGCATGTTGCATGTTGCATGTTGCATGTTGCATGTTGCATGTTGCATGTTGCATGTTGCATGTTGCATGTTGCATGTTGCATGTTGCATGTTGCATGTTGCATGTTGCATGTTGCATGTTGCATGTTGCATGTTGCATGTTGCATGTTGCATGTTGCATGTTGCATGTTGCATGTTGCATGTTGCATGTTGCATGTTGCATGTTGCATGTTGCATGTTGCATGTTGCATGTTGCATGTTGCATGTTGCATGTTGCATGTTGCATGTTGCATGTTGCATGTTGCATGTTGCATGTTGCATGTTAAATGTTGAATGTTGCATGTTGCATGTTGCATGTTGCATGTTGCATGTTGCATGTTGCATGTTGCATGTTGCATGTTGCATGTTGCATGTTGCATGTTGCATGTTGCATGTTGCATGTTGCATGTTGCATGTTGCATGTTGCATGTTGCATGTTGCATGTTGCATGTTGCATGTTGCATGTTGCATGTTGCATGTTGCATGTTGCATGTTGCATGTTGCATGTTGCATGTTGCATGTTGCATGTTGCATGTTGCATGTTGCATGTTGCATGTTGCATGTTGCATGTTGCATGTTGCATGTTGCATGTTGCATGTTGCATGTTGCATGTTGCATGTTGCATGTTGCATGTTGCATGTTGCATGTTGCATGTTGCATGTTGCATGTTGCATGTTGCATGTTGCATGTTGCATGTTGCATGTTGCATGTTGCATGTTGCATGTTGCATGTTGCATGTTGCATGTTGCATGTTGCATGTTGCATGTTGCATGTTGCATGTTGCATGTTGCATGTTGCATGTTGCATGTTGCATGTTGCATGTTGCATGTTGCATGTTGCATGTTGCATGTTGCATGTTGCATGTTGCATGTTGCATGTTGCATGTTGCATGTTGCATGTTGCATGTTGCATGTTGCATGTTGCATGTTGCATGTTGCATGTTGCATGTTGCATGTTGCATGTTGCATGTTGCATGTTGCATGTTGCATGTTGCATGTTGCATGTTGCATGTTGCATGTTGCATGTTGCATGTTGCATGTTGCATGTTGCATGTTGCATGTTGCATGTTGCATGTTGCATGTTGCATGTTGCATGTTGCATGTTGCATGTTGCATGTTGCATGTTGCATGTTGCATGTTGCATGTTGCATGTTGCATGTTGCATGTTGCATGTTGCATGTTGCATGTTGCATGTTGCATGTTGCATGTTGCATGTTGCATGTTGCATGTTGCATGTTGCATGTTGCATGTTGCATGTTGCATGTTGCATGTTGCATGTTGCATGTTGCATGTTGCATGTTGCATGTTGCAAGTTGCATGTTGCATGTTGCATGTTGCATGTTGCATGTTGCATGTGCAAGTTGCATGTGCAAGTTGCATGTGCAAGTTGCATGTGCAAGTTGCATGTGCAAGTTGCATGTGCAAGTTGCATGTGCATGTTGCATGTTGCATGTGCAAGTTGCATGTGAAAGTTGCATGTGAAAGTTGTATGTGCATGTTGCATGTGCAAGTTGCATGTGTAAGTTGCATGTGCATTTTGCATGTTGCATGTTGCATATGCAAGTTGCATGTGCAAGTTGCATGTGCAAGTTGCATGTGCAAGTTGCATGTGCAAGTTGCATGTGCAAGTTGCATGTGCAAGTTGCATGTGCAAGTTGCATGTGCAAGTTGCATGTGCAAGTTGCATGTGCAAGTTGCATGTGCAAGTTGCATGTGCTAGTTGCATGTGCATGTTGCATGTGCAAGTTGCATGTGCATGTCGCATGTGCAAGTTGCATGTGCAAGTTGCATGTGCAAGTTGCATGTGCAAGTTGCATGTGCAAGTTGCATGTGCAAGTTGCATGTGCAAGTTGCATGTGCAAGTTGCATGTGCATTTTGCATGTTGCATGTTGCATGTGCAAGTTGCATGTGCAAGTTGCATGTGCAAGTTGCATGTGCAAGTTGCATGTGCAAGTTGCATGTGCAAGTTGCATGTGCATTTTGCATGTTGCATGTTGCATGTTGCATGTTGCATGTTGCATGTTGCATGTTGCATGTTGCATGTTGCATGTTGCATGTTGCATGTTGCATGTTGCATGTTGCATGTTGCATGTTGCATGTTGCATGTTGCATGTTGCATGTTGCATGTTGCATGTTGCATGTTGCATGTTGCATGTTGCATGTTGCATGTTGCATGTTGCATGTTGCATGTTGCATGTTGCATGTTGCATGTTGCATGTTGCATGTTGCATGTTGCATGTTGCATGTTGCATGTTGCATGTTGCATGTTGCATGTTGCATGTTGCATGTTGCATGTTGCATGTTGCATGTTGCATGTTGCATGTTGCATGTTGCATGTTGCATGTTGCATGTTGCATGTTGCATGTTGCATGTTGCATGTTGCATGTTGCATGTTGCATGTTGCATGTTGCATGTTGCATGTGGAAGTTGCATGTGTTAGTTGCATGTGTTGCATGTGCAAGTTGCATGTGCAAGTTGCATGTGCATTTTGCATGTTGCATGTTGCATGTGCAAGTTGCATGTGCAAGTTGCATGTGCAAAATGCATGTGCAAGTTGCATGTGCAAGTTGCATGTGCAAGTTGCATGTGCAAGTTGCGTGTGCAAGTTGCATGTGCAAGTTGCATGTGCAAGTTGCATGTGCAAGTTGCGTGTGAAAGTAGCATGTGCAAGTTGCATGTGCATGTTGCATTTGCATGTTGCATGTACAAGTTGCATGTGCAAGTTGCATGTGCAAGTTGCATATGCATGTTGCATGTGCATGTTGCATGTGCAAGTTGCATGTGCAAGTTGCATGTGCAAGTTGCATGTGCAAGTTGCATGTGCAAGTTGCATGTTGCATGTTGCATGTGCAAGTTGCATGTGCAAGTTGCATGTGCAAGTTGCATGTGCAAGTTGCATGTGCAAGTTGCATGTGCAAGTTGCATGTGCAAGTTGCATGTGCAAGTTGCATGTGCAAGTTGCATGTGCAAGTTGCATGTGCAAGTTGCATGTGCAAGTTGCATGTGCAAGTTGCATGTGCAAGTTGCATGTGCAAGTTGCATGTGTTGCATGTGCAAGTTGCATATGTTGCATGTGCAAGTTGCATGTGCAAGTTGCATGTGCAAGTTGCATGTGCAAGTTGCAAGTGCAAGTTGCATGTAGAAGTTGCAAGTGCAAGTTGCATGTGAAAGTTGCATGTGCAAGTTGCCTGTGCATGTTGCATGTGCATGTTGCATGTGCAAGTTGCATGTGCAAGTTGCATGTGCAAGTTGCATGTGCAAGTTGCATGTGCAAGTTGCATGTGCAAGTTGCATGTGCATGTTGCATGTGCAAGTTGCATGTGCAAGTTGCATGTGCAAGTTGCATGTTTAAGTTGCAAGTGCAAGTTGCGTGTGAAAGTTGCATGTGCAAGTTGCATGTGCATGTTGCATGTGCATGTTGCATGTGCAAGTTGCATGTGCAAGTTGCATGTGCAAGTTGCATATGCATGTTGCATGTGCATGTTGCATGTGCAAGTTGCATGTGCAAGTTGCATGTCCAAGATGCATGTGCAAGTTGCATGTGCAAGTTGCATGTGCATGTTGCATGTTGCATGTTCAAGTTGCATGTGCAATTTGCATGTGCATGTTTGCATGTGCATGTTTGCATGTGCATGTTGCATGTGCAAGTTGCATAGGCATGTTGCATGTGCAAGTTGCATGTGCATGTTGCATGTGCATGTTGCATGTGCATGTTGCATGTGCATGTGGCATGTGCAAGTTGCATGTGCAAGTTGCACGTGCAAGTTGCATGTGCAAGTTGCATGTGAAAGTTGTATGTGCATGTTGCATGTGTAAGTTGCATGTGCAAGTTGCATGTGCAAGTTGCATGTGCAAAATGCATGTGCATGTTGCATGTTGCATGTGCAAGTTGCATGTGCAAGTTGCATGTGCAAGTTGCATGTGCAAGTTGCATGTGCATGTTGCATGTTGCATGTTCAAGTTGCATGTGCAATTTGCATGTGCATGTTTGCATGTGCATGTTTGCATGTGCATGTTGCATGTGCAAGTTGCATAGGCATGTTGCATGTGCAAGTTGCATGTGCATGTTGCATGTGGATGTTGCATGTGCATGTTGCATGTGCATGTGGCATGTGCAAGTTGCATGTGCAAGTTGCACGTGCAAGTTGCATGTGCAAGTTGCATGTGAAAGTTGTATGTGCATGTTGCATGTGCAAGTTGCATGTGCAAGTTGCATGTGCAAGTTGCATGTGCAAGTTGCATGTGCAAAATGCATGTGCATGTTGCATGTTGCATGTGCAAGTCGCATGTGCAAGTTTCATGTGCAGGTTGCATGTGCATGTTGCATGTGCAAGTTGCATGTGCATGTTGCATGTGCAAGTTGCATGTGCAAGTTGCATGTGCATGTTGCATGTTGCATGTGCAAGTTGCATGTGCAAGTTGCATGTGCAAGTTGCATGTGCAAGTTGCATGTGCATGTTGCATGTTGCATTTGCAAGTTGCATGTGCAAGTTGCATGTGCATGTTGCATGGGCAAGTTGCATGTGCATGTAGCATGTGCATTTTGCATGTTGCATGTTGCATGTGCAAGTTGCATATGCATGTTGCATGTGCAAGTTGCATGTGCAAGTTGCATGTGCAAGTTGCATGTGCAAGTAGCATGTGCAAGTTGCATGTGCATGTTGCATGTTACATGTGAGAGTTGCATGTGCAAGTTGCATGTGCAAGTTGCATGTGCATGTTGCGTGTTTATGTTGCATGTTGCATGTGCAAGTTGCATGTGCAAGTTGCATGTGCAAGTTGCATGTGCAAGTTGCATGTGCAAGTTGCATGTGCAAGTTGCATGTGCAAGTTGCATGTTCAAGTTGCATGTGGAAGTTGCATGTGCAAGCTGCATGTGCATTTTGCATGTTGCATGTTGCAAGTGCAAGTTGCATGTGCAAGTTGCATGTGCATGTTGCATGTGCAAGTTATATGTGCAAGTTGCATGTGCAAGTTGCATGTGCAAGTTGCATGTGCAAGTTGCATGTTGCATTTGCAAGTTGCATGTGCAAGTTGCATGTGCATGTTGCATGTGCAAGTTTCATGTGCAAGTTGCATGTGCATGTTGCATGTGCAAGTTGCACGTCCAAGTTGCATGTGCATGTTGCATGTGCATGTTGCATGTGCAAATTGCATGTGCAAGTTGCATGTGCAAGTTGCATGTGCATGTTGCATGTTGCTTGTGCAAGTTGCATGTGCAAGTTGCATGTGCAAGTTACATGTGCAAGTTGCATGTGCTAGTTGCATGTGCAAGTTGCATGTGCATGCTGCATATTGCATGTTGCATGTGCAAGTTGCATGTGCAAGTTGCATGTGCAAGTTGCATGTGCAATTTGCATGTGCAAGTTGCTTGTGAAAGTTGTATGTGCATGTTGCATGTGTAAGTTGCATGTGCAAGTTGCATGTGCAAGTTGCATGTGCAAGTTGCATGTGCAAGTTGCTTGTGAAAGTTGTATGTGCATGTTGCATGTGTAAGTTGCATGTGCAAGTTGCATGTGCAAGTTGCATGTGCAAGTTGCATGTGCAAAATGCATGTGCATGTTGCATGTTGCATGTGCAAGTTGCATGTGCAAGTTTCATGTGCAAGTTGCATGTGCATGTTGCATGTGCAAGTTGCATGTGCATGTTGCATGTGCAAGTTGCATGTGCAAGTTGCATGTGCATGTTGCATGTTGCATGTTGCATGTGCAAGTTGCATGTGCAAGTTGCATGTGCAAGTTGCATGTGCAAGTTGCATGTGCAAGTTGCATGTGCATGTTGCATGTTGCATTTGCAAGTTGCATGTGCAAGTTGCATGTGCATGTTGCATGTGCAAGTTGCATGTGCATGTAGCATGTGCATTTTGCATGTTGCATGTTGCATGTTGCATGTTGCATGTGCAAGTTGCATGTGCATGTTGCATGTGCAAGTTGCATGTGCAAGTTGCATGTGCAAGTTGCATGTGCAAGTAGCATGTGCAAGTTGCATGTGCATGTTGCATGTTGCATGTGAGAGTTGCATGTGCAAGTTGCATGTGCAAGTTGCATGTGCAAGTTGCATGTGCATGTTGCGTGTGCATGTTGCATGTTGCATGTGCAAGTTGCATGTGCAAGTGTCATGTGCAAGTTGCATGTGCAAGTTGCATGTGCAAGTTGCATGTTCAAGTTGCATGTGGAAGTTGCATGTGCAAGTTGCATGTGCATGTTGCATGTGCAAGTTGCATGTCCAAGTTGCATGTGCATGTTGCATGTGCATGTTGCATGTGCAAATTGCATGTGCAAGTTGCATGTGCAAGTTGCATGTGCAAGTTACATGTGCAAGGTGCATGTGCATGTAGCATGTTGCATGTGCAAGTTGCACGTGCAAGTTGCATGTGCAAGTTGCACGTGCAAGTTGCATGTGCAAGTTGCATGTGCAAGTTGCATGTGCATGTTGCATGTGCAAGTTGCATGTGCATGTTGCATGTGCAAGTTGCATATGCAAGTTGCATGTGCAAGTTGCATGTGCAAGTTGCATGTGCAAGTTGCATGTGCAAGTTGCATGTCCAAGTTGCATGTGCAAGTTGCATGTGCAAGTTGCATGTGCATGTTGCATGTGCAAGTTGCACGTCCAAGTTGCATGTGCATGTTGCATGTGCATGTTGCATGTGCAAATTGCATGTGCAAGTTGCATGTGCAAGTTGCATGTGCATGTTGCATGTTGCTTGTGCAAGTTGCATGTGCAAGTTGCATGTGCAAGTTACATGTGCAAGTTGCATGTGCTAGTTGCATGTGCAAGTTGCATGTGCATGCTGCATATTGCATGTTGCATGTTGCATGTTGCATGTTGCATGTTGCATGTTGCATGTTGCATGTTGCATGTTGCATGTTGCATGTTGCATGTTGCATGTTGCATGTTGCATGTTGCATGTTGCATGTTGCATGTTGCATGTTGCATGTTGCATGTTGCATGTTGCATGTTGCATGTTGCATGTTGCATGTTGCATGTTGCATGTTGCATGTTGCATGTTGCATGTTGCATGTTGCATGTTGCATGTTGCATGTTGCATGTTGCATGTTGCATGTTGCATGTTGCATGTTGCATGTTGCATGTTGCATGTTGCATGTTGCATGTGCAAGTTGCATGTGCATGTTTCGTGTGCATGTTGCATGTGCAAGTTGCATGTGCAAGTTGCTTGTGCAAGTTGCATGTGCAAGTTGCATGTGCATGTTTCGTGTGCATGTTGCATGTGCAAGTTGCATGTGGAAGTTTCATGTGCAAGTTGAATGTGCAAGGTGCATGATCAAGTTGCATGTGCAAGTTGCATGTGCATTTTGCATGTGCAAGTTGCATGTGCATGTTGCATGTGCAAGGAGCATGATCAAGTTGCATGTGCAAGTTGCATGTGCATTTTGCATGTGCAAGTTGCATGTGCATGTTGCATGTGCAAGTTTCATGTGCAAGTTGCATGTGCAAGTTGCATTTGCATGTTGCATTTGTAAGTTGCATGTGCAAGTTGCATGTGCAAGTTGCATGTGCAAGTTGCATGTGCAAGTTGCATGTGCAAGTTGCATGTGCATGTAGCATGTTGCATGTGCAAGTTGTACGTGCAAGTTGCATGTGCAAGTTGCATGTGCAAGTTGCATGTGCATGTTGCATGTGCAAGTTGCATGTGCAAGTTGCATGTGCAAGTTGCATGTGCATGTTGCATGTGCAAGGAGCATGATCAAGTTGCATGTGCAAGTTGCATGTGCATTTTGCATGTGCAAGTTGCATGTGCATTTTGCATGTGCAAGTTGCATGTGCATGTTGCATGTGCAAGGAGCATGATCAACTTGCATGTGCAATATGCATGTGCATTTTGCATGTGCAAGTTGCATGTGCATGTTGCATTTGCAAGTTTCATGTGCAAGTTGCATGTGCAAGTTGCATGTGCATGTTGCATGTGCAAGTTGCATGTGCATGTTTCGTGTGCATGTTGCATGTGCAAGTTGCATGTGCAAGTTGCTTGTGCAAGTTGCATGTGCAAGTTGCATGTGCATGTTTCGTGTGCATGTTGCATGTGCAAGTTGCATGTGGAAGTTTCATGTGCAAGTTGAATGTGCAAGGTGCATGATCAAGTTGCATGTGCAAGTTGCATGTGCATTTTGCATGTGCAAGTTGCATGTGCATGTTGCATGTGCAAGGAGCATGATCAAGTTGCATGTGCAAGTTGCATGTGCATTTTGCATGTGCAAGTTGCATGTGCATGTTGCATGTGCAAGTTTCATGTGCAAGTTGCATGTGCAAGTTGCATGTGCATGTTGCATGTGCAAGTTGCATGTGCATGTTGCATGTTGCTTGTGCAAGTTGCATGTGCAAGTTGCATTTGCAAGCTGCATGTGCAAGTTGCATGTGTAAGTTACATGTGCAAAATGCATGAGCAAGTTGCATGTGCAAGTTGCATGTGCAAGTTGCATGTGCATGTTGCATGTGCATGTTGCATGTGCAAGTTGCTTGTGCAAGTTGCATGTGCAAGTTGCATGTGCAAGTTGCATGTGCAAGTTGCATGTGCAAGTTGCTTGTGCAAGTTGCTTGTGCAAGTTGCATGTGCAAGTTGCATGTGCAAGTTGCATGTGCATTTTGCATGTGCAAGTTGCATGTGCATGTTGCATGTGCAAGTTGCATGTGCAAGTGGCATGTGCAAGTTGCATGTGCAAGTTGCTTGTGCAAGTTGCATGTGCAAGTTGCATGTGCATGTTTCGTGTGCATGTTGCATGTGGAAGTTGCATGTGGAAGTTTCATGTGCAAGTTGCTTGTGCAAGTTGCATGTGCAAGTTGCATGTGCATGTTGCATGTGCATGTTGCATGTTGCATGTTGCATGTTGCATGTTGCATGTTGCATGTTGCATGTTGCATGTTGCATGTTGCATGTTGCATGTTGCATGTTGCATGTTGCATGTTGCATGTTGCATGTTGCATGTTGCATGTTGCATGTTGCATGTGCAAGTTGCATGTGCAAGTTGCATGTGCAAGTTGCATGTGCAAGTTGCATGTGCAAGTTGCTTGTGCAAGTTGCTTGTGCAAGTTGCATGTGCAAGTTGCATGTGCATGTTTCGTGTGCATGTTGCATGTGCAAGTTGCATGTGGAAGTTTCATGTGCAAGTTGCATGTGCAAGGTGCATGATCAAGTTGCATGTGCAAGTTGCATGTGCATGTTGCATGTGCAAGTTGCATGTGCATGTTGCATGTGCAAGTTGCATGTGCAAGTTGCATGTGCAACTTGCATGATCAAGTTGCATGTGCATGTTGCATGTGCAAGTTGCATGTGCAAGTTGGATGTGCAAGTTGCATGTGCATGTTGCATGTTGCATGTGCAAGTTGCATGTGCAAGTTGCATGTGCAAGTTTCATGTGCAAAAGCCAATTTAATGTGTTATTGCTGTAGATAGAAGCTTGTGATTTACCACTTGGGAAAGTACATTAAAAGAAGATTTTTTAACATTATTTGCCACGAAAGTTTTCAGTTTTTTGTCTTTTTTATTAACTTACAAACTTTGATGAAAATAAATATTTAATAATTTTTTGTTAAAAAATTAATTAAAAAAATTATTTAAAAAAAATCCAGCAACCAGTGTTAAATGTTACTGCCTTTATTTAAGAACGATTATTTTTAAATGCAATAAAAATTTAAAAAACAATATGAGTCATTCATTCGTCGTCGTACTTAACTTTGTAACTTAATTTCATCTGATATAATGTTGAAAAACTACTTTAGTATTTTAAATGCCAATTTTATTGGTTATGGTTGTAGACACAAACATGTTTTATACCATTTAAGAAAGTACATTAAACAGGCCATTTATCAAATTTGCCACTTACGTTCTCATATATTTTTTTCCCTTTATTATTTTTCAAACTTTGGTGAAAAAAAATATTGAATTATTTTTGAATAAAAAAATAATTTAAAAAAATTATAATACAAAAAATGTATCAGCTGGTGTTAAAATTTACTACCCATCATTTAGAACGGTTATTCAAAAATATTATAAAAATACAAAAATAATAAGAACCCTTTATGGGTGGCCGTTGTAATTAGGTATTTAAGGAGACCCTGAATTTATAACATTTTTCGAAAATAAATTATACCATGGAGACCACAAGAAAAATATTTTTTTTATATTTTTTTTTCTGATCAGTCATAAGGCCTGCTATCATCAGTTGCAGTATTATCCACTTATTACGGGACACCCTGTATATATATTCATTTGATTGAGTCCAGAGCTAAATTCACTTGATTTCACTTTAGAATTTTTATCTTTAAACTTTTTTTTTTCTTCTTTTCTTTTCTACAAACAAAATTATTTAGGTACTGTAGTTAAAAAAAAATTAAAATTAAATAAAAAATCGAATCTTAAGGATTAAAATTTCAGTAAAAAAAAGGTTAAATTAGTTGCCCTTCATATACCCTTGATCTTTAAGGTACCGGTTCAAGCGATGACGGCGATATGCCTTAAGGATCACTCTGTCACACAGTTCGTCTTAGGGTATCTCCCAAAATCTTAGCAGAGATTTAGGTCGGTCTTCCTCAACGTGCCAAAAAAAATGTCAAAGCGTTTAATGTATCACTATATGTAGGTAGATATATGTAGATGCATATGGCGATGAGACGGTGATATATACATAAATGTACAGGCCGTATATGTTGGAAGGAAATTCTTAAGGTGGGTCCACACTATGCCGATCAACATTGTTGGTTAACATTTTCGATCAACATGCTAGTGTGTACGTGAAAAACTTTCGTAGCAAACATTTTTGTGGTTTGGAATTTGCTGAGCAATGCGTCAGGATACAACCGAAGGGTTCTGGGTTCGAGTCCTGGTGGTACCCAACTTTTTTTTATTTTTTCTTGTGAACAATAAAGTTAAAACGATATTATTATCATTAAATACTTATTCGCAGCAAATATTGCATTTTTCATCTAGTAAAAATGTGAATAATAATGCACAAAACCAATAAATTATGTTCATGAAATTAAAACCCTACAAATGTTTTTAATAAAATTAAATTTGTTGAACAACTTTTACGATTGCTATCCATTTGAATCGGGCTCGTTCGAGTCAACAAATAATGTTGATTGGCTTTGTCGATCAACACGTCTACACTTACTCAACACTGTTGATCAACGATGTTGATCTACACAATTCGACTTAATGTGGACGCGTCTTTAGATCCAACTCTAAAGCCGCGTCCACATTATGTCGAATTGTGTAGATCAACATCGTTGATCAACAGTGTTGAGTAAGTGTAGACGTGTCTGATCTGATCGTATACTCGCTTTCGCTTCTACCTTCGCTGTGTGAAATAAAACAAAAAATTCAAATTCCAACAGAGCTGCCTTTGCCATGTTGCAACAGTACGAAAGAGCCTTTTCAGTGGTTTTTATGAAAGAACTTTCAGTTTTGAAGCTTTTGAGAACAATATTTATAAAGATGAGAGCCAAAAGTGTTGTCGTTTTGATTGTCCCCTTATTATTTGTTTGTATATTTGAATAAAGCTATAAAATCCACTTAAAATTTGTACGATTTTAGTCTTTAAGAAGAAAAAAGTTATTTGCGCTAAGTTTTGAAACATTCACAAAGCGTTACGTGATCAAATTAAAAAAAAAAATCAGATAGATAGATAGATGTTTTATTAGTATAAATAATACTTTATAAAATATACAATATTTAATTTACAAATTATTTTTATCTTTGTCTTACAAATTGCACACATTCTCTCTTAAAAAAATTGAATCTTTTTTCTCTTTTCACATGAGTCGGTAAACTATTGAAGAACTGACATCCTTTAAATAAAAGTGAATTCTGGGTTCCAGCTCTGTTGTACAGTGGTAGTCGATAGTTGATATCAGCATTGCGGAGATTGAAGGGTTGACTGTCTGCTACTGTGTATAATAATTCGCCCAAGTAATCTGGAAAATTGGACTCTGATTTTGAAGATAAAAAGAAGAACGTTCAGCTCTATCCTCTGTCTGCAATTCAACCATAGAAGTGTATCTAACATCATTTGTATTGGTGTAAACCTGTTGCATTTAAGGATTATCCTCATTGCCTTATTTTGGAGTAGTTGAAGCCTATTCAAAGAAACATTAGTGCACAAAAATATAAGGGCAATATTCAAAATGTGGCTTGATAATTGTATTATATATTTAAACCGCACATAACATTGAAATTCTTTTTCTAATGCGTTTGAAAAAACCTACTTTTTTAGCAATCTTTTTACAAATATAGTCTATATGTTTATCAAATTTTAGCTTATCATCCATAAGAAAACCCAAATACTTTATTTCGTTTACACGTTCAATGGCATGGTGATTCATACTCAGAGAGTCTCCACAGCTGCCATTTATTACCAAAAACTTTGTCTTTACAACGTTCACTTTGAGTTTGTTGACCACCATCCACTCATCCAATCGAGCCAAATCATCTTCCAATAGCGTCTTGATTTCATCCATTTTACCTGCTATGCTAATGACCGTATCGTCAGCGAAGAGTTTTACTTTACAATGTCTAAGCACGCTCTTAATGTCGTTGATATAGATTGCGAACAGAAGTGTTCCAAGAACTGCTCCTTGTGGCACTCCCAAATCCACAATCAAATTTGACGAAGTAGCCTTTCCTATCCTTGTTCTTTGTGTTCTACCTTCAAGGTAACTGTTGAACCACTGCAACTCTATTCCATCGACTCCATAAGATTTTAATTTTGCCAGTAGTATTTCCCTACTTATAGTTTCAAAAGCCCGTTTCAGGTCAAGAAAAACAATCAATATGCTCTTCTTCTTATCCATATCCTCCTTCCATTCTATGACAGTCCAATTTAACGCAGTTTCACAATTGTGTTTCTTACGGAAACCTGATTGCTCTTTTATTAATAAATTGTTTTTTTCGAAGTAATCTTCTAGCTGCATATGAACCACCTTTTCCAACACTTTGTCTAGCAATGATAACATGTTAACTGGTCTGAAGTTTTCGCAATTTTTTGTATTTACAATTTTTCTAATAGGAATAATCACGGATTCTTTCAACGATGTTGGTACAAATCCACATATTAATGAGGTGTTAATTATTTTAGTTAAAACTTTTCCACATTCCGACCAATTATCCAAAACCATTTTCACCTTAACTCCATAAATGTCTTTCTTGTTATTCATATTTTGACAAATTGATAACACATACGTTTCACTGACCTGTTCAAATTTTAACCGTCTATTAGTTACAGTTTCTGGAATTTGAAATTGTCTTGCGGGAATAGAATCGTGTAGATGCTGTACGCTGTTCAAAAAATACTTATTAAAATTATCCGCTATCGTTTCATCTTCAGTTGCAACTAAACTGCCAAAATTCACATCGGAAATATCCTCATTTGATCTTTTTAACACAAATTGTTTAATAACGCGCCACATGTCCTTTTGAGAACTACAATTGTCTATCTTAAATGTTATATAACTATTCTTTGCTTCATTTATCTTTTTTTTATATATATTTCTAATTTTTATGAACTCATTCCAATAATGTATTTGCCCACTAATTTTTGCACATTCATACAAGTTTATTTTAGTTTGCTTTAGAGATTTTAATTCCGCTGTAAACCAAACGTTTTTAACCACACCAACTTGCCTTGTCGTCGTAAACTTTTGTATTGTGGAATAAAATGCTTTATTAAAATCTAAACATAATTTATTCAAATCATTTAAAGAACAGAGATCACTTAATTTATAATGGGTTAGTTCGTTCGAAAAAAGTACTTTGTTATAAATAAAAATTTTGGAAGGTACCTTGTTTGATTTCATGATCCTTTGTATTATGCAAAGTTATTTCTAATGCTTCGTGATCACTCATTTTTAGTTGTTTGTTAACATTCGCGGTTATTTCACTTATGTTTGTTATGACATAATCAATTAATGTTTTCGAATTTTTTGTTACACGCGTGTATTCTTGAACTGATTGGCGAAACCCGTTATCTTCAATTATTCTTTGAATCTTAATTTTATTTGCACTCTCAACTTTCCAATCAACATTCATATCGCCAGCTACTATTATATTTTCATCAAATTGATCTACGTAAGATAATAATTCTTCAAAAATTTCATAGAAAGCACTAAGGGAGAAACTAGGGGATCTATAGAACACCACAACAACAAGCGACACCTCCTTAGCCCAGCAACGAACAATACAACACCAGTAGATCAGATCCTCTTTAAACGATTGTAAAACTTCATATTGCCAATTCTGTTTTATATAAATTAACACTCCTCCCGTATGGCTTGAGGCAGAGTCACATCTTATTGCCCTAAAACCATTTAATTCAATTTCACTGTTTTCTATTACATCGGTTAAATGAGTTTCCGAAAGCATAACCACACTATATTCTGAATTTATAAAAGATTCTTCCAAATCACATAAATGTCCTCTTAATCCCTGTATATTTAAATACGCGCACTTTATATTCTTTATTTGCTAATATTGAATGAAGTTTCTTTCTACTTTTAATTTTCTTTGATAAACTGGACATATTGGATCAAGTGCATTGTGACTTATATCTAGATCCATGTTCAGTTGCGCTTTAGCTTTGACACAATTTATGCATTGTGAATTATCACTAGGACAATTCTTCATTTCATGATCACCTCCACATTTGTTACAAGCCTTAGGAGCAGTACATTTACTTGCTATGTGATTGAAACCTAGACAGTTGAAGCATCTTCTTACATTTATTTTCTCAAAGATTTTACAGATATCCCAACCTATTTTCACTTTTGCTTCTTTCATTACATCATTAAAACTTTCGGAATTCAATTCCATAACACAATTGTACCGTCCTTTTTGTTTCGATTCATACAATTTTATAAGCTTAATTTCACTATTCATCAATTCTTTGTTTTGCATTTTCAAAAGTCTATACTCATCTTCTTCATAATTTTCACTCATTCCGCAGATTAGAAGTTTTGGTTGTCTTAGTTTTGGAACATACACAGTATAATCTTCACCAAGGTTCTCTTCTGCCTTTTCTCTTAGTTTTTTTACACTCTCTTCATTACTGCACTTAACGGCTATAACTCCGTTGTTTTTATTGTTCATTCCACTTATTTTAAATTCATTTAAAAAGGTGTGCTGTGGTAAAAAAAAGATAAATGGATCTTTTTTTTAATATGTTTGAAATGGTATCAATGGTAACCATATGCACATTGTTCTTCGATTTGTGGCAATTTATAATTCAAAGTACGGAAACCCTGTGACAGCTTTAACTTGAGACAGATGTATGCAAGCCAATGCAACCAGACTGAGAAGCAAACGTCCTATCTTCCCTTTACTGACAATTTTTGTTGGATAGAGCATAATGTTATAAATTGTTCTCGTCACGTCTTTCTTTTTTCTTTTGTTCCTTCTTTCTTTCTTTCTTCATTCTTTCGTTTGGTTGACACGTTCTTGCAGGGGTGTTAGAGCATGAGTGTAGTCAAATAATATTTAGTACTTTTAAGCAGACCTGTGTACTTAAAGCATAAGTACAAGTACAAGTACAATTACCTTGTACTTAAAATTTTTAAAGTACCAGTACAATTCCTTGGTACTTGTACTTAAAAATTTCAAGTACCAGTACCGGTACTTGTACTGGTACTTTAATTCCACAAAAGTACTTGAAATTCTTGTATTGATTACTTTTGCACTTATGACTTGTACTTAAATACTCTTCAATTCCTTTTTAATTCCAAAAGTACTTATAATTCCCTTTAATTACTTTTAATTACTTTTCGAAAAAAAATCTGGATATAATATATGTTTTAAGCCAAAATCGCCGTGGTCGGCAAAAGGTGGTTTTCAATGTCTTGGTATTGCATTCGTCTTGCTCTTATCTCACAGTGACCGTTTACATGTGATCTGTTACGTGGTTTTCTCGGTATGGTGCTTTGCCGTAACCCCGCTTTGGTCACGCTAGTCTCGCCAATGTTTTTTTTTTTCAAAATAAAATTTTTCAAAGAGGCTAAAATAAGCTTAAAATGTGGTTCAGGAGTCCAATCGTGATTTCCAGTGCCAAGGTTATTGATTTCGTCTTGTTGTAGTTTCGCACTGCCAGTTTTCTTACGATTATGGTCTGCAATTTGGACGGGCAACTATGGTTTGGATCTGGATCTGGACGGACGGCTATCGTCTGGATCTGGACGGACGACGATGTTGCCTCGTTGACGACGCACGATGGTAGGTATGACAGGGATGGGTCTGTGACGGACTGGGACAAAGGTTTTAGAGGTGGGTCTGGAACTGGGACAAAGGATACATTTTTTCTTTTCGAAAAATCTATTGAAAAAACAACTTAAATTTTTTTTTTGTAAAATTCATAAGAAAACAACTATTTTTTAGAAATAAAAAACTTGTTTTTGCGCCAAATATTTGTTTGAGATAAAACTAAGAAAAAAAAAACTTCTTTGTATTTACTAACTTTTTTTATTTTTTAGAACTGGCACTTCCTAGATCCCGAATATGCATTTTATAAGTTCTAGGATGCTTAGTTTAGCCGCAAATCGCGTTTAAAGATAAAAGTTGATTATTCATATATATAATGCGATGCATCAATTGAAAGGTGGCACTTCCTAGATTATGAATATGAATATGAGAAAGATCACGTTTTGCATTATGCATTGTTGTTGACGTTTCTCTTATTTCTGTTGACGTTTGGCCTCATTCGTTTAATTTTGTGTTAAAAAAAGTGTGTTCTCATTCGTACAAAATAAAATAAAAGGAAGAAAACCCAGACAACGAAATAAGGATAAAAATAAATAAAATTAATAAAAAAGTCCAAAAAGACAAATCTTTCAAATGTGAACCACAATAAAAATCTTTTTTGGGACTTATCATCAAGAAAACAACAACATTCATGGATGAAGGAGATCGCCTGCAGAAGTGCCCATTTTTACCTCTTATAATGCTGGAAAAACTACAAAAAATATTAATTTAAAAGATAAGTTTGACGCTGGGGAATGTTGCCTTACCATCCAATTTAAGAGTGTTTGCTTAAGGGACATCCCCAGAAACAATTCCTCATCCGTCAAATCTTCTAACAATTTTGTCTTTTCATTTCAGGTTTTCTCGCCTTGACATCACCTGCTTCAATACAACAACAAAACCTACCCCAGTCTTAGACAGAACCACCCACTGTATCTCTCTACTTAGGATGGATATGCTGATCGTGAGCTAAAAAAAATAATTATGTGAATCTGTGAGAGGACATTCCTAAGTGCTAGTGTATGTATGCTGCATTGACTCGTGTGTTTATTTGGCTTATGTAGCTATTAGATACTACATATTCAATGAATTATAATTAGGATAAATATTCGCATTTTATTGAGTGTTTTGTGTTAGTAGTAGTAGTAGTAGTAGTAGTAGTAGGGATCGGATCTTGAATAGAAGTGGATTTAGATCCCTGATTTTCGCTTTCCTTTTTTTTTTTTTTGTGTGTCAATAGCGACGGCCTACGTTACAGTTAAGGGACCAACTGTCACAACCCATCTTTTTGGATTATGGTTCAGTCAGTTATTTGCCTATGTTTGGGGACCATCTGTCACCCGCACTTTGGATACCATCAGACCACCCGTCTGCTATTTATTATGAAGATTGAATCCCTCATCTACTTTAGTACCAGGAGTGCTTATAACGATTTTTGTTTCATCAAGATACAGAGCAAGCTGATGGACCATGGCTGCCCTTCTCTATCTCAGTATATTGAAAGAAACACCTGTTAGGAAAGAAAACAAATTGGAAAGGTAGGAACGTGGATTTGGAAAACAGAGAGAACAATTTTTGTCAAATTTCACCGTGACAAACTGATTCATACTGACTCCCCATATCTTTGAATGCAGAGGATGACTTTTAACGTAATTTAATGTTTTCACTGATTCATCAAGAACTTTTCAGTTGGCATATTCTTCTGCATAACAATGCTTTTTGCTTCTTGTCGCAGTTTTTGTTGCATTATATGAAACAAAAATCAAAAAGTTTCACCAAATAACGACACTTGATAGTTGATTTTTATTTTACTTTTATTTTAATTCAAGAAATTCACGGAATCCTAGTTGTCCGGGAGCCGAGCGTAAGATTACCAATCTCATCGCGGCCACGCAAAAATTGAATGCCAACCGATAGCCTTAGTAAAAACATTTACAAAACTAATGCGGTCGGGCAAGCTTTATCTGGTCGTAATGGTTAGAAAATGCACTTATCAGGTTGCATTTTCCGCTAAATGTACCTTAATATAAGCAATTTCCATAAATGGGATATCAAATGAAAGCTAAGACTGTCATCTGCACGATATCAATGGCCGGACAGTCTTTTTTTGGCTGTTGCCACGAGTCCGACCACTAAAATTAGGGATTTTGTGCATTCTTGGATGAAAAGGAGAAAAAAGCGGCTAAGGCCACTTTCATAGCAGCCAAAAAAACGTCTGTCCGACCATTGGTATCGTATAGAGGACAGCCTTAGTTTTCATTTAATATCCCATTTATAGATGTTGCTTATATTATAGGTATACATTTAGCGGAAAATGCAACATGAAAAGTGCATTTTCTTACCATTGCGACCAGAAAAAGCTTGTCCGACCAGTCAGTGGTTTCGTAAATGTTTGGACAAAAACTATCAGTTGGCATCCAATTTTTGCATGGCCACGAAAAGATAGGTAATCTTACGGTCGGCTTTCTGACTATAAAGGCTGTTCGTATATATTGTAATAACTTTCCAAATTTGAACTATAACGACTCCAAAATGCAAACAAACGGACACAATAAAGCTTACGGTCGCAGTGCAAACATACCCTTATTAGCTATAATTATAGCAACTCTCAAACGAAGGAAGCGCCATCTGCCGGATTATAGCAGATTTACCAGCTGTCAAATAAAAGCTTTTGGAAGGGAAATTATTGGGAAATTTCCCCTACGGAAAGCTCTGGAAGCAGAGACGAGAACCTTCCACCACTTTCCAGAGTTTGGAAAACAAGTATAAAAGGCACATGTTTGAACGGCAGCGACACAGTTTGTTTTTAATCGTGAATGAATAAAGTTGGTTGTAATAAAAGTGAAAAGTAAAGTTTGTGAATTAATTTCAGTGGTGAATAATAAATCGTTTTGTTTGTAGTAAGAACATTAAAGTGTTTTATTTTGCGAAATAAATAAGTGGACGTTTTGAATAAAGTAAATAAGTTTTATTAACGAACCTGAGAAAATATTACAATATGTTAGTTATTAACGAAATATTTTATAAGACATACGATGATTTATGATAAAAGAATTTCTTCCGGAGTAACTCCGTATAATATTGTTGATCTTTGCGTCCATGCATCTATAGTTCTTATTAACTCGCTGCTTAGATCTTTCTTATAGGAACCAACTTTACCAGATCTAATAAATACTCTGTAATTAAAAAAATATAAAGAAATTAACAAATTACAAGATTAATCTTATGTTATTAACGACCAACTTGGCGGTTGGATGTTGTAGGAACTGTGGGCCTCGAGCTGTATCTTTTCCTACACATCAAGTGCTTACAATACCTCCACGTTGGTAGCCGCCGGATACTGGTCTTGGCTTTATGCCTTGACTTGCTAAACTTGTAAGTGCGAATGTTGACCAAGGAAAGAATTGCAACATTAAACCCATGGCCCTACAGATTGGAGGTTAGTGCGTTGGGCTAACGACCCGACCACAGTAAAAAAGCCAATTGTTATGAGAGAGACGCATGAAGCCTCGGATAACGACCCCCCTCAAATGGCAACCAGACCCGGAACGAAAATGGACTATGATCTACGAGTATGCACCTGGAATGTAAGGACACTCTATACACCAGGTGCTACTCAAAAACTTGAATCTGTCCTCTCGCGGTACAAGGCAGATATTACCGCGATCCAGGAGGTACGATGGATAGGATCAGGTACCTATAACGAAAAGAAAAGATTGCGACATTTATTACAGCTGCCTTCAAAGACTGCACATGTTAGGATGCGGATTCGTCGTGGGAAATCGACTCAGATCGAAAGTCATCGATTTTAAGCCGATTTGTGATCGCCTGGCTGTGATCCGCATCAAAGCACACGCCCCTACCGATGAAGCTGAGGAGTCTAACGACCTCCTGGACGGAGCCTACGGAGCCTGTCCCGAGTACGATGTCAAAGTCGTGCTCGGAGACTTCAATGCTAAAGTCGGAAAGGAAAACATCTTTGGCGGATTAGTTGGAAAGCACAGCCTCCACGAAACGACAACAGATAACGGCTTCCGACTAATCGACTTTGCTGCAGCTCGTAATACGGTGATAAGTAGCACTAGGTTCCCCAGGCGAAGGATACACACAGCAACCTGGCGATCTCCAGATGGTCGAACCGCCAACCAAATCGACCACGTGCTAATTGGCGCAAGGTATGCATCGAACATCTTGGACGTGCGAACTTTCCGAGGCGCAAACGTGGACTCTGACCACTTTCTTGTTGTGACAAAGTTCAGAGCCCGACTACTGTCCAACGAAAAGAAAACGAGGACCGCCCAAAGGAAAAAATTCAACATTGCATGCCTTAGCACATCTGAGAAAGCCAGAGACTACAGTGAGCAATTTACCGGGAAACTCTCTGCCGTACAGCCAGCCACAAGCGTCAACAACCAGTGGAACCAATATCGCGACATCATTAAGGAGGCAGCCGAGACCACCATAGGCTATCAACCACCCAGAAAAAAGAACCCGTGGTATGACGATGAATGCGCGGTATTGAAGCAGGAGACGGAAAATGCATAAATGCAAATGCTGCAACGGAAAACAAGAGCAGCAAGAGAGGAGTACCGTGAAAAGAGAAGGAAAGAGAAAAAAACCCTGCGTAGAAAGAAAAGAGCATCCGCAGCCTCTCAGCTCAAGTATCTCGAAGAGTCCAGCACCGCCACCAACACCCGCCGGTTCTACAAAACAGCCAAGCAACTGGCATCTGGTTATAGGACTGGCACGCAAGCTCTTCGAAACAGCGAAGGTAACCTAGTCAACGAAGCACAGGGAATTGTAGACGTGTTTAAGCAACATTTCCAGCAGCTGCTTAGTGGGCATTATGTAGAGAAAGCAACAGAGGAACAAAGAAGCATAAGACCAGTCAATGAAGATCCAGTCCCAGCGCCCAGTACCGAAGAGGTTAAGAAAGCCATCCACAAGCTTAAGAACAACAAATCCGCCGGCTCGGATGGCCTACCAGCGGAACTCTTCAAGTATGGAGGAGAAGTTCTGGTAGGGTGCATGCACCAGCTCATCGGCCAAGTTTGGGAGGAGGAAAGTATGCCCGACGACTACAAAAAAGGCGATCCTTTGTCCTGCAAGAACTACAGAGGCATATCCCTGCTTAATGTTGCCTACGAGATCCTATCCAACGTACTATGTGAGCGTCTAAGACCTCTCTGCAACACTATGATCGGCACGTACCAGTGTGGCTTCAGGCCAGGCAGATCAACGATAGACCAAATCTTCACATTGAGGCAAATCCTGGAAAAGACCAACGAATTTCAAGTCGAGACCCACCACCTATTCATCGACTTTAAAGCCGCTTATCATAGCATAAGTCGCCAAGAGCTTCTATTGGCGATGTCGGAACTCGGGATCCCGAAAAAACTTATCCAGCTATGCCGCATGACGTTACAAAATACGCGGTGCAACGTGCAAATGGGTAATATCTCATCCGAGTTATTCCAGACGTGTACAGGGTTCAGACAAGCAGATGCGCTATCATGTGATTTCTTCAACTTAGTCCTGGAGCAGATAGTGCGCAAGAGTGGTGTTAACATGGAAGGCACTATCTTCAACAGGTTTTCTCAACTGCTTGGCTATGCGGACGACATCGACATCATCGGCCGCTCTAAGAGAGCTGTACTTGAAGAATTCACAGCTATTGATGAACAGGCGAAACGCGTTAGTCTTGAAGTGAATGAGGACAAAACAAAGTATATGCTATCAACAAACAAAGCCTCATCTGTCCATCGCCTAGGACAAAACGTCACTGTTGGTAGCAGTAATTTCGAGGTAGTCAAGGAGTTCACCTACCTTGGAACAAACATCAATTCCACGAACGACACCTTAGTGGAAATCCGACGAAGAATTACTCGGCGAACCGCTGCTACTTCGGTTTGGCCAAACAAATGGGTTCAAAACTCCTTTCCCGAAAGACAAAGTGCACGCTATACAAAACGCTAATTTTACCAGTTCTGCTCTACGGCGCCGAGTGCTGGACGATAAGTAAAAAAGGGGAATTGACACTGGGCACTTTCGAGAGAAAAATTCTTCGGCGGATATTTGGTCCTATATGCGAAGAGGGCGATTGGAGGAGAAGATTCAATCGTGAACTGTACGAGCTGTACCAAAATGTGGATGTAGTCCAAAGGGCCAAAACACGTCGACTAAACTGGCTCGGCCACATCGAGCAAATGGACAACAACGCTCCAGCCAAGAAAATCTTCGAATCCCAGCCCCCAGGTTCGAGACGACCAGGAAGACCGAACCTCCGCTATAGGGACCAGGCGGTCACAGACGCAAGAGCGCTTGGTCTCGACGACTGGAGGGAGCGTGCGAGGGACCGCAACCGATGGAAGACCGCAATATCTCAGGCAGAGACCCTTCATGGATCGGGAGCCGGATAAGTAAGTAAGTAAGTATTAACGATCACATCCAACGAAATTATTGACAAAATACTGACACAATACACAAGTTTACAAACTGACAAAATATTGACACAATACACAAGTTTACAATTACTGTTAACTTTTGACACGATAAGTGAAGAATGTTTCTTGGCATACTTTTTTCTTTTGGTAACTGAGCTAGAATACGTCATCCATTTTCCTCCATCAGCTCGGGTTTCCGAGGTATTCCCGTTAGAAAATGATAAAATAACCGTTTTTTGCAAATTTTTGAGGTTATGTAGGAATAAGAGGTAGATACTTTTTTTAAAAATAAAATTAGAAATTATTCCAAAAGCACTAAGGTGGTTGGGTGTTGTAGGAAGCAGGTAGTCACTGATTGGAGTCAAGATTGCGATGTTCAGTGATGTTACGAATACTTCATCTTAATTGCGCTGATCTTACCTCCAAAGGGTAACCGTCGGATACTCGTCTCGTCCATTCGGACTTAAATTGCAAAACTAATGAGCGCAAGTGTTGAACAAAAGGCAATAATTGAAAAACTTTAATCTTCTGTCGGAAATGACTGGCTGCATAATTTGGCTGAAATCTAGAACGAACCTATCAAAAGGATGGTGTGCGGTTGATAAATTAAAGATGCTATGTAGAATAGGTGACAGTTAAACTTCAAAGTGTTCAGTTGAGTGCAATAGTTGGGAAAACTTTACCTTTTGTTTATAATTCAATGTAGCTAATATAAATATTTTGTTTACACCTGATGATGTCCATAGACATGGACGAAACGTCGTGAATTCAAAAAAGAAATTGTTTTTATTTATTGACCTGAAGCCCACAAATAAACCAACAAATTAAATTAAACATGAACAACATTGGTGTCATCAACAGTCTGGAAGACAGAGACCTTGCATGAATTAATCTAGCATACTTAGAGATAAGAGAGATGGTGGTGGATGAACCTTTTACGGACCAACGACCGGCAGCGTTCATATCCCCATAGTGGGCTACTGACTGGCATCATCGGATTATACGGCCTGCTATTATAAGGCTTTACAACAACCTGGTCCTCTGAGTTTTGGGGTCGTATTGCTGGCTTAAACATTCGGTTATGATAGAGACATGAGGAGTCCCATATAATGATTACCCGCAAATGACAACACAATCCGGCACGTCAACGGATAACGACTTGAGAGTACCTATGATCTTGGAACGTAAGAACCATTTGCACCCCAGGTGTGACTCAAAACCTTGAGCCTGTGCTCACGCGGTATAAGGCAGACATTAAAGATGTGATGGATAGGATCAGGTATAATGGAAAGAAAAGGATGTGACATTTATTACAGCTGTGATGAAAGACTAACTTCACTTCTTAAAATGCAGATTCATTATTGGAAATCGGTTAGAAAGCAAAATTATCTTTAAGTGACCGCCTGGCTGTGATCCCCATCAAAGTCACTTTCCAAAATAAGCCTTATGTGCAAACGTTCTTCACAATGAGAGAGTCATTTGACTTCCTGGATAGAGCTTAAGGAGTCTGACGAGAGTAATGCCAAACATTTTGGCTCTGAGAACTCAATGTTCAAATTGGAAAGCAAGAGACCTTCGGCGAATTAGTTTGTACGCACAGCCTCCATTTCCACCAAAGAGGCAGACTTTGCTATGAATACTCTTAAGATTAACAAGATTAACAAGACCACCGCATCTGATGGTTTACCAGTGGAGCCCTTCAAGCACGGAGGAGATCTGTTGAAATGAAAGGTTGAATGCATCAACTTATCAGCTAAGTTTGGGTGGAACTTGTCTTTACTACAAAAAAGGTGATCATAGTCATATCTAAGAATTATCAAGGCATATTCCTGATAAATTTCGCATACAAGATACTATCAAACGTATTGCGTGAGAGTCTTAAGCCGGTCTGCAACACCATAATTTGCAAATCAAATAGCAGTGTAGCTTATGGCCAGGCAAATTGATCACATACCAAGTATATTCACTCTCAGGCAAATCCTGGAAAAGACCAATGAATTTATAGTCGAGAATCATCATCTATTAATGGACTTCAAAGCCACATGTGATAGCACTCATCGTCAGGAGCTCTATATGTCCATGGCTCAACTTGGGATCCCGGGTAAAACTGATCCAGTTGTATTGGGTGACATTGGAAAATACGTGACTCAATGTGCAACTACGGAAAAGCTCTTTCGACATATTCCAAAGAAGCACAGGGTTTCAGCTAGGAGATGCGCTATCATATGATTTCTTCAATCTCGTTCTGAAGCAAATTATTGTGCCCAGGGCAGGTGTTAACACTGAATGCACTGAATGTTCTTAGTGTTTGGGATCGTAGAGGATGGAACATGCCGTGTCTCAAGCCACAACCCTTCATGGATTGAAAGCTGGTTGAAAAGAATAAAAATCTTATTTTTTCGACTTCTTCATCATCATTGTAATAATCTAGATTTAAACCTCGAATTGTGTATAAGAAACCAAAAAATTGCATATTTCCCTAAATCGTTAAATTTGAACGCTCTACGTTTACCCCTTATCATCGACTGAACATATTGTCTTTGAATGGGAGGATTGTAAAATTTTTTTGGTTAGTAAAATAAAAATTACCCAAAAGGTTTTTCTGCAATTCCATTCCTTTTTTGAACATCGCAAACCATTTTTACGTGATTGCACGATTGATTATCTGAAAATTGTAAAATATAGAAATTCGTAGATGTCTTGTATAAATAGATGATAACAATTTTTAAGAATTTGCTAACCTTTCATTTTATCGAATGTCAAATGTTCAACAAGTTTATCCAATTGCTCTTTGCTTATGCTCTTTTCCAGTAATTTGCTTACTTTAAGAATTTCCCATTTTAAATCTTTTTTCATTCGTTCAAAACTAGTAAAGTAAACATTAGGCTCATTGCGGAGATTCCAAAATTCTGCAACATGAGACCAAAATGGGCCACAAAGTATCCTATTTTCAATAGTTGCATTAACAGTAGCTTCCAAGGTGGATGAGTTTTGTCCCAGTCCGTGAAAAAAGTGATAATACGAAACTATTGCATCCTTAGGATCTCTTGCAACATAAACAATCTTTATTTTTGAAATAATTTTTTTTTAAATATGGATTATTGTTTTTTTTTTTTAGATATGTACATACCTTAGGCTTTACAGTCCAGAGACCTTCGGGTAGCATATGCATAGGTAAATGTGATTTCAAAACCCGCGGTGATTTCGTATTGTTGGCTTCTTCTATTGTATTGTATAAAGGATTTATGGCAACATGTCTAGTAAGAGAAAATTTTGAATAGGTATGTAGTTGTGAGTATTTACTATACAAGCACTTAGACAACAATTTTTTTGACTGACAATGGAAGGTATTCCTTACGAGAAGTAACTTTTTTTTTATAAATTTGATTCACTGAATACGAAAATGAATACAAGCGAGGATTATAAAGGTTCAGTTAGAAAAAAATGACGTTTGAAAAATTAAATTTGACAGATGCAAATTAATTTTGGAGTTATCATGTGTCTACCAAATTTCGAAGATATTTCTTTGAATTATGAACCATTACAATTTTGAATCTTCGGACGTAGAAATAATATCTATAAAAATAAAAATTGAAATTGGCCACCTGTATATTGTCTCCGTTTATATACCTCCACGATCTACAAACAATGTCTACGAAAACTGTATCAATTGTATTGAAAGGATACACGATCAAATGGAACCAATTGATGAGCTGTTGGTCTTAGGTGACTTTAATCTTTCAAACCTGCAATGGACAAAATCTTCAGACTTCAACTATTTATCGCCTGTTAAACCATCGTGTGCTAATGAGTTCACTATTATTGATGGACTAGCCTCTTGTGGACTTAATCAATTCAATGGGATTGCTAACCGCTTCGATAAAATACTGGACTTAATCTTTTTCTCGGAAGCTATTAACACCGATACATCTGTAACCCCTGCCGATACTATATTACTAGATGAAGACCGACACCACCCAGCCTTAGACATAATGCGAAATATAAATCTTTCCAACATTCTACCTAGTTCAAATGAAAAACTTGAGTTTAATTTTAAAAAATGCAATTTTGATCAATTAATTAATTTATTGTGTAATGTTGACTGGAATCAAATCCTTTTAAATAGTAATATTGACGATATGTGTTTAAAATTTTATAATATACTTTTCAACTGTTTTTATGAAACTACTCCACTTCGTAAAACTTGTATAAGTTCTACAACACCACCATGGTTTAATACTCAGCTTAAGACCTTAAAAAATAAAAGAAACAAAGCATGGTTTATAGTAAATCCAGAGCTGATGAAGATTATAGGGCATATTCCGAATTGAAACTTATGTTTACAGATTATTATAATGCCTTGTATCGTGACTATATCGCAAAAACAGAAAATGATCTAAAAGGTAACCCAAAAAACTTTTGGAGTTTCGTGTCTAGCAAAAGAAAAGTTGATGGCAATCCTAACTATATGTCTTTTAAAAATGCTACTAGTCATGACTCCGAAGAAATTGCAAACATGTTTGCAAATTTTTTCAAAGATGCCTTTGTAGTATCTAGTTCTCACGACCCCATGGATCCACTCCTTCCACCTTTCACACCTTAATTCAATTAATCTTTCTATTTGCGAGGATTCAATAATCCAAAGTATTCTTGAACTCGACGACTGTTTTAGTCCTGGTCCTGATGGTGTACCATCTTGTGTATTAAAAAAATGTGTGTCTCAGTTGTCCTATCCTCTACATATTCTATTCAATGAATCACTTAAACGCTCAATGTTCCCTGTTTTGTGGAAAAGTGCTTTTATAACTCCGGTTCATAAAAAAGGGTCGAAAAATGACATCATAAATTACCGCCCTATTGCTAAACTTTCTGTCATTCCGAAACTTTTTGAGTCCATTATTTGTAATGTATTATCTTTTAATTGTAAATCTATTGTTTGTGACAGCCAACACGGGTTCGTCAAAAACAAGTCAACTGTTACAAACCTGTTTCATTTTACTTCTTTTTGTCTTGATTCCTTCGAAGATCGAAAACAAGTAGATTGTGTCTTTACCGATTTTAGTAAGGCTTTTGATAAATTGTGTCATAAGACTTTGACAAATAAACTGAAGGCTTTAGGGTTCAATGAAAATTTTTTAATGTGGATCTCGTCGTATTTGGAGAATAGGTGTTATAGTGTGAATTTTCGAAATGAGCTTTCTGATCATTTTATTGTTAACTCTGGTGTTCCACAAGGCAGCCATTTAGGTCCATTATTATTTATTTTATACATAAATGACTTGACTTCGATTATTAAAAATTCCTCTATTCTTTTATATGCCGAAAATTTTTAAAAGTATAACCTCTATAAATGACTGTTCAACACTCCAAGATGATCTTAATAGGTTTAGGGAATGGTGCAATGCAAACTTCTGTTAAATAAAGACAAATGTAAAACAATGACTTTTACACGCAAAAAAAGTATGATTATAATTATATATTAGATTCTTCTTCTTTATGTAAATTATCTGTTTTTTCTGATCTTGGCATTGTTGTTGACACAAAATTAACCTTTGTCAACCACTTTGACTATATTGTAAAAAAGGCCAATAAAATTCTGGGATTCATAAAACGATTTTCTCGTGATTTCCAGGACCCATATGTTCTAAAGTTTCTATACGTATCTTTTGTAAGGCCAGTACTAGAGTATGGATGCGTGGTATGGGCCCCTTACTACACTGTTCACATAAATAGACTTGCGTGTATCCAGAGAAGGTTTATGCGCTTCTGTCTTCGTTTTCTTCCGTGGTCCCATAGACATGCTTTACCTCCTTATGCTCAGAGACTCACGTTAATTAATCTCCCTTTACTCTCAAAACATAGACAATATATCCAGATTTGCTTCGTTATAAAATTGATAAATGGGTCAATAGTATCTCCATCAGCTCTGTGTCGTTTGAATTTCAGCTACAGTCAGACAAACTTAAGAAGACAGTTGCCTTTATGTCCGATCTTCAGTAGAACAAACTATGGTGTGAATAGTCCTTTAAATCAATTGATTTCAGTCTTCAATAAATATTATTGTGTACTTTCTTGTATAAATGACAATGTCAAAAGTTGTAAATTCATAGAGATCTTTTTCAATACATCATTGTAAGAGACTATATTAATTTATATTTAATGTAAACTAGTTGTATAAGCTTTCTATCGTTAGTTATTTAACGAATTCAATAAATAACATTCCTTACTCTAAAAAGGGACAACGATCCTTTTGCTCAATTTCCATGGCTGTTTCATAGTCGAAATTATTAACCAACATCCAAACCATTTCTAACATCCATGTTGTACCACATTTTGGCATTGTAATAACCCAAACATCATCTTTTCGAACTTCGAATTTTCGAAATTGCTCTAAATATTGTTCACTTTCTGCACAAAAAATTCCAAATCTATTTTTAATATCTATATCAACTGGTAGATGATTTTTGGTATTTGTGAAAACTTTTATGTATCCTTTCGGAGTTAAGTTGACATCTTTTGTGGTTACAATTCTTTCAATTCGGAAGTTACTTTCCATTTTTTTCTTTTTAATAAACTTTTCTTTCTTTTTAATAAACTATTACGAAGATATCGAGAGCAATGGACTTGTATTTTAAACGCACAACTAGAATAGAATAGTTGGAGTTTCTTTTTATCTAAATTCCAAGGCATGAAAATACTTTTTAAATTAAATTATTCTGTTTTATAATCTTATTTGTGATCAAATATTGACATAAGTTAAGTGGAAGTATGCAAGCCTTATACTAGGCAATATTATTGCTCAATAAACAATTAACATATCATACCGAAATGGTTATGAAATACAGCCCTTATACGGTGAATATTACTGTGCATAACTTGACATTGTGCCATATAGTAAGGCCCCCCATAATGATGTTTTGAAATATGCTTAAAATGTGATAAAATAAATACATTTAAATTTGGTGGCGTGGTATCTCGTGAGTCGTGAGGAACCAATGTCAAGTGTATCACAATATTATCAACCATTTGTGTGTCGAGTCGAAATCTAGGTCAAAGAGTTGGTTTCACAGATAACGTTTTATGGACTGTGGTACTAAATTCTGGAAAAGATTATAAAAAAAGATACATTTCGACAGCACAATTAGGGGTGTTTAATGGAAACGGAACAAGTTTTCAAAAATTTTAAAACCATGCAACATTGGTTGCCTTGTCAAACGGTTTCTTGGGTTGTATGATCATGTTGGTGATGTTGTCAAGCATGCTGGCTAATGCCCTTGCAACCACCTGTATTTAAAGCAAATAATGCTGTTTAATTTCTAGTTACTATAGGACAAGTTTTGGATTCGGGCAAAAACCAAAGTTTCGAGATAACAATCAAACATGGCATTACGAATAGAGAACACGAAAATAGTGCGTCCCATGTGCATGCAAGCCACAATTTTATCCGTCTGTCTTTCTGTACCTATACATATACCTCGACCTACAGCCCATTTCTGAAGTGATTGTCTTTAAATTTTGAGCCTAAGGCTATTTTTATTGAGATGAAATTGATATTTTTGTTTAGCTCTTAAAATAAAGCTATTTTCCAAATACAACCATTGGAGAATAGCTTATGTTAAACTGTTATCAACGGGACTTCCCATATTTAATGAATTTTTTGATTATTCATTTTCTCATTAATGGCTTAACCGATTACAATCAAAATGTTTTCACAAAAACTTTTTTACTTACTTACTTAAGGTGCGCTACAGTGCAGGGTGGACCAGGGCCTCAATCAACAAGCTTTTTTCCAGACGGCTTGATTTCGAGCTATCTGTCGCCAGTTTCGCACGCCAAGTTGGTTGAGGTCCTCTTCCACTTGCTTTTGCCACTTTTTACGCTGTCCACCTCTACTTCGCTGTCCCACGGGGTTGAATTCAAAGACTATTTGGGGCGGAGCATTGATATCCATTCACTCTAGATGATCCAGCCATCTCAGTCGTTGGCTTTTCACTTTTGTGGCTGTACAGCCCGTACAGTTCGTTGTTGTATTTTCTTCTCCATTCCTTATCTATGAATACGAGACCAAAAATCACCCGGAGAATCTTCCTCTCAAAACAGCCTAACGCGTTCCCATCCACCGCAACGTTAACAGTGTTTATACCTCAGGACCTGGATGATAAGCGTCGTATAGAGGGACACTTGAGTTGCTCGAGAGAGAACTTTGCTGCTCAATTGCCTTCTTAGCTCAAAGAAACAGCGATTCGCAAGAGTAATTCTTCGTTTGATCTCAGCACTGGTATCGTTGGCCAAGTTTATAGCGCATCCTAGGTGGACAAAGTCTCTTACCACCTCAAAATTTTAGCTGTCTATAGTGACGTTCTGCCCGAGATGTTGATGTTCGGTGTCCTTTCTTGTTGACAGCATATATTTTGTTTTGCTTTCATTCACCGTTAAACCCATCTTCTTGGCTTCCTTCTCTATACTCACGAAAGCAACACTGACATGATGCTCTGTTCGTCTGACATTGTCAATGTCATTAGCGTAAGCGAGCAATTGGACGGACTTTTGAAAGATTGTGCCTTTAATGTTGACGTGAGAGTTTTGCACTATTCTTTCAAGAATCGATGTTGAAGAAGTCGCATAACAACGCATCGCCTTGCCTAAAGCCTTTTTCGACATCAAAGGTGTCGGTTAGGTCTTTGTCGACCTTGATGGAGCAGCGTGCATTCTGCATCGTCAACCTGGACAAACGAACGAGACTGGGAGGGATGCCAAAACTAGACATTACTCTATATAGCTCGTCTCTAAAGATGCTGATGATCGATGGCAGGGGGGTTTTGATTTGAAACTCCTGGGCTTTCTCCAAGATCTGCCGTAGTGCGAATATTTGGTCGATGGTGGACTACCCTGGCCTAAAGCCATACTTGTATGCACCTATCAGGTTGTTGTCGAATGGCCTTCACAAATTACGGCAAAGAAGATTTTGTAGGTGTTATGAAGAAGACTGATGCCTCTGTAGTTGGTGCAGTCTACAGGATCACCTTTCTTGAGGATCGGGCAAACAATGCTTAGGTTCAATGCATCGGGAATGTTTTCCTCCGAACATATTTTGCTGATGAGCTGGTGCATACTCCTTACCAATTCATCGCCAGCCGCTTTGAATAACTCAGTCGCAAGGCCATCAGGTCCTGCAGACCTAGGTTTAAATATACCTATCTTTTCACTTCGTCGAGATCGGGTGGACGGAACTGTCGGCCATTGTCGTCATCCAGGTTGAATGGTTCGATTTGTCATCGCCGTTCTACAGTTTGTAGAAATGATTTTTCTATATCCTCAACATCGACTGCCATTCTATCACGATGTTCCCCTGATCATCCGTGCAGGCTTCGGTTCGAACCTTGTAACCCTGGGAGGTTTTTTCACTTTTTGTAAAACTTCCGAACTTCATTCCTGCAATAGCATCCCCCTGATCGTCCATGCAGGATTCGGTTCGGATCTTGTAACCCTGGGAGCATCCCTCTTTTTCCCTAATCGGGCGCTTATGCTCTTTCTTTTTCCATCTGGGAAGCCGATGTTTCTCTCTATTCTTCTGTTCGTAGAGCTCAAGAGCAGCTCTGGTCCTTCTACGCACCGCCACTTTGTATGTCTATTGCTTGGCAACATATACTTGCTGGCATTCTTCGTATAACCAGGGATTTCAATGTGGTGGTTGTCCGAGGCCCAGCACGTCAGAGGCTGAATCGTTGATGGCTTGCTGGAAATTCTTCCACTGATTCTCTTTATTTGAAGCTGGCTGTTAAAGACTTTTTAAGAGGGCACGATCGAAAAAGGACGTGGCGATTTCTTGCAACTGTAGCCATCCAACCTGAATTTCCTCCAGCTTTTACTTTGAACTGCATAACCGCAGCATTACTTACCTTGGCTACAACGAGGTTAGTTTGAGTCAACGTTGGCTATTCGGAATGTTCGGACATCCTTTTGCCTTGCGTTGATCCCAATGTGGTCAACCTGGTTGGCGGTTCATTTACCACGATATCGCCATGTCTTTTTGTTTATATTGAGATGTTGGAACTGCGTACGAGCTACCACAAGGTTTTGTTCCGCAGCGAAGTCGATTAACCTAAGTTCGATATCGGATGTGGTGTCATGCAGGCTATATCTTCCAATTGTTCCGCCAAAGATATTTTGTCTTCCTACTTTGGCATTAAAATCACCCAACACAATTTTAATGTCATAGCTAGGGTCATTGCTCATATGTCTTATCCAGGACCTCGTAGAACTCGCCTTGATGTCACCATCTTTCTCCTCTGTGAGGGCACGCGTGCATATGAGGCTAATGTTGGCGAATTAAGCCTTGATGCAAATTGTCGTGCGGTGCTCGTTCACATAAGTAGTTGAAACTCAAGACTCCTTGCCTAGTTCTGTCTCCAACGACAAATCCACATCCAGAAAGACGCTGCCCTTGTGGTCGGTAACAGTCACCGTAGTAGATGTCGCTGTCTTTCATTTTTCTTTTGCCTGGCCCATCCCATCACTCTTCTTGCATGTGATGGTGATGTCTGCTTTGTAGCAATCTAGGGCCAATGGGTAGGGTAGTGCTCTACCCTTCTCTTGGATAAGTAGGCATTCGAAAGGAACAATAAATCTAGAAATTTGAGTATAGTTCTTACAAATAATACATAATGCTCCCTCTTAGTCTCAGTTACTATATACTAACACCGGAACTCCTGGTACTGAATTTCTGATTTCCACTTTTAAACATCTCTTATAGTTAACTAACGAACATCTAAATTGGTAGTCTGATTGTTCAAAGGAAAATTTAAAGTGAGAAACGTGTGTTTTGTAACATTTAATTGAAAAGAAGCCAACAATGCCTTACACACATGTTTTGTAAACGGGTTGGTTCATTAGGGCTTATATAGGTTTAGGCATTCAAAAGGGAATAAGCTTATATTCGTGTAATCGATTTTAATTTGAGGTCTTTAAAGCCTTGTAAGCTGCTGAAGTGTAACGAAAAATCTCATACAAAAAGACACTACGAAATAAAAAACTTCGTTAGCTGAATTGAACCACTTCGTTTTTGATGAGCGAATAAAAAAAATAAACAATTTGATAAGGCAGTTTTTAATCGTATTAACAACGAACTAAAGAAAAGAATCTGTGAGTTTAAAAACGATTCACTGAGTAGATTCCTGAATAGTCTTACGGCAGATGTTTCTACAGAAAACTCCTTATGGAAAGCAGCTCTAAGCGCTTAAAAAGACCACAGACACAAAACCCGCCAATAAAATCTCAAAATGGTAAATGGGTCGGAAATCCGAAACAAAAGGCTGATCTCTTCGCTGAGCATCTCGCGAATGTTTTTAAGCCATTCCCAGCAAACACAGCTACAGATCCCTTACAGTTTGATGATAGAAACGACGAATGCGAAATACCTTTTGTCACGCTCAAAGAAGTAAGAAGCATGTGTCAGCATAAGTTGTCTAACAAAAAATCAGCAGGGTACGATCTCATAACCGCTCAGGTTTTGAAAGAAATGCCTTTAATAGCCTTCAAGAAACTCCAATTTATAATAAACGCATGCCTTAAACTATGATATGTGCCACATCACTGGAAAATTGCAGAAGTCATTGTTATACCTAAAATGTTTTGTAATAAGTTTTATTTAAAACAAATTATTTAATTTATTAGGAATGTAAGTAACAAAGAATATTTTAAGACTGAACAAATTAATTCTATTTTCTAACAAGTTTAATATCAATGATATTATAGATAAATATATTTTCATAAGGTAGGTATTTATTTAGCAAGTGTTCGGACACAACACCCCTCCACACTTAGCTTAAACAAGGATAAGTGTTACGAAACCCTTCAGAACGTCTTAGCTTTTTCTTTGGTTTGAAACCTTTCCGCTGCGAATCCTTTCTGAACGTCTCAATCCAATTACAGGTGGATTTTTAGAATTTGGTAAATCCGGGGCTTTGACTGATGAGTCTTCAGATATAGAAGAATGTTCTAAATTTTCAGTTTCTGAAGAGTGTCCGTTGTTATTTTGGGCTCGACTACGAAGTTGGTCCAAATGTCTTCGCATAACATTACCATCCTGTGTTGTGACACTGTATGACACTGGACCTCTCTGCTCCTCAATGGTAGCTGGAATCCAAGCAGGACCACTTGAGTAGTTTCGAGCCCACACTGGCTCGTTAGCAGAAAGTTGTGTGACATGAGTTGTAGAAGGATTCTTCTTCGTAGATCGAAGCTTGTTATTATCCGGTTGCAGTTTGTCGAAGTAGGTAGTTGGGATTCTTTTCAGTAGCAATTCAGCAGGTGATTTACCCGTAGTTGAAGATGGCATAGTATGCTGACGAAGAAGGGATCTGGCAAGTCGAAGATGTAAACTGCCTTCTGAGTTTCGCTTCATATAGTCCTTCGTCGTGCGAACCATCCTTTCAGCCTGACCATTGCTTGAGGGATGAAATGGTGCTGTAAGAATATGAGATATTAGATTTCGTCTGCAAAACTTGCTGAATTCTTCGGAAGTAAACGCTGTCCCGTTATCGGATACTATGGAATCGAGCAATCCGTGAGTAGCGAAAATTGAACGCAAACAGTTAATAGCACACGCCGTGCTAGTTGATGAGACTTGTTTTACTTCGATCCATTTGGAGTAAGAGTCGACTAGTATAAAGAATTGTTGACCTTGGAATGGTCCCAGGAAATCAACATGGAGGCGAGACCAAGGCTTTGTAGTCTCCTCCCAAGGATGAATAGTTGTTTTGTGCTTTTCTGGTCGTGACCGTTGACATGTCACGCACTTCTTCACGGTTGTTTCTATGTCTTCATCTAAATTGGGTTAAATAGTCCAATTAACGGCTTATGGTCAGTCACTATTGAAAACGGCCTTCCATATAAGAAATTATGGAATTTCTTGACACCAGCAACGATTGCCAATGCCTCCTTGTCAATTTGTGCATAGCCTCTCTCAGTTTTAGACAACGTACGGGAATAAAATGATATTGGGCGCTCTTGACCATTTGACATTACATGGGATAGCACAACTCCGATCCCATATGGTGACGCATCACATACCAAAGCAATAGGAAGCTTCTCACTGTAATTAATTAGAATGTTATTACTTGAAATTAGTGTCTTGAGTTTTTCAAAAGCATTATTATGCTCTGCTTTCCAACGCCAGACCACGTTTTTGTCCAATAATCTATGCAGAGGTTCAGCTATGTTTGCCTTGTCTTTCAAAAATGCATGATAGAAATTAATGAGGCCAAGGAATGCTTGTAACTGTTTCTTGTCGGTAGGTGGAGATGTCTTTTTAATGGCATGAATCTTGTCAATAGATGGACTAATCCCGGGATGGTCAATATTGTAGCCCAAAAATGTGATTGATGATAAGTCGAATTTGCACTTGTATTTTCGTAGACGCAATCCAGCATCACTTAAACGTCCAAAAACCTTTTCTAGTGTCTTTACAAGCTGAAATGAATCTTGACTTATAACGAAAATGTCGTCAAAATAAACGGTGACTCCATCTAGGTCTCGCAGAAGATTTTCCATACGCATTTGAAAAATTCCGGGAGCTGTGGAAATTCCAAATGGAACACGTTTAACTCTGTACGCACCCTTGTGAGTAATAAGTGTGAGTATCTTAGATGATTCATCGTCCATAACCATTTGCTGATACGCCTGAGCTAAATCGATTTTAGCGAATGTATTTCCTCTTGGGATGGACGCCAAAATGTCTGTTATCGACGGTGTTTGAAAGCAGTGGGGTGAAAGTGCCTTGTTGACTGTGCACCTGTAATCCCCACAAATACGCACGGAACCATCAGATTTAGTAACCGGAACAATTGGGGTCATCCAGTCACTATATTCTGTTGGCTCAAGAATTCCTTGATGGACTATAGCTTGTCGATCTCCGCTTCAATGGCTTGTCGTTGAGCATATGGAACCTTCCTAACGGGGAGCTTGACTGGACGCACAGTCGGGTCAAGTATGAGTGATATCTTTTCACCCACGAAAGTACCCAATTCGTCTGAGAATAATGATGAATATTTCTCCAATAGTCTTGTGAGTGGTGAATGAATATTATGTACACCTTGTACGATAATACCCAATTGGTCAAACCAGTAACATCCAAGGACACTAGTTCGGCGACCATCGGCAATGTATAAGGGAAGGTTGGAAAATTTGTTGTTGTTGTAAACGATGTCAACATGAATGAGTCCTATTATTGGAATACAATTATTACCATAATCGAAAAGACTCAAACCTGACTCCCTCATATTTGGTAAATTTTTCTTCCAAATTCTGGCTGCTTCTGTCTCACAAATTATTGTATAGGTTGATCCACTGTCCACCTCGAAATCGCAGTTGATTCCGTTTATCTGCACTGTTGCTGTCTTCTTAAGAGTCTTTGCGGGTTGAATACAATTAACTTGTTGTTGTTGTTTGTTGTTGTACTTTCCTTTAGAAAAGGAACTAGCCTGGCTCTGCTTAATTCGACATACTCTCTTAATATGCCCAATACGACCGCATTTGTTGCACTTCGCCGATTTGAATGGGCAATCAACTCTTGCATGTCTGTTACCACATCCTAAACAATTTGATGAATTGTCTGTCTTGGCGTTCTGGAACCCAGGCCTATTCTTGCTCTTCTGTTGGATAGCATTAATTTGAACTTCTGATGACTGTTTAGAAAAAGAGCTAGACTGGATTTCTTGTTGATTTCTTGCTGCAGCCTCTGCAGCTACGGCTTTATCTTGGACAGTTTGAAAAGTGATTTTATTTTCTGCTAGTAGGCTTTGTTGTAAATGGGTGCTTGTTAACCCACAAACCAACCTGTCTCTTAGCATGCGGTCTATGACGTCACCTATAAAATTACAATCCATTATTAATCTTCGTAATTCTGCTATAGTCTCGTTTGGTTGTTGGTTCCTCTTGAAGAACTTGAAAAATGCAGCAATTTCCGAGGGGGTTGGTATGAAATGCTTCGACAAAACATCAATGATGGCTGTATACTCAACTTGCTCCACCTTCTGAGGAGAGATCAGAGTTTCCACCAAATCAAAGCAAGATGCACCACAAATCGTCAAAAAGGTTGCTTTTTGTATATTCTTGTCGGAAATAGCATTTGCAAGCAGGAACATTTCAAAACGCCTCTTGTATGAATTCCAAGCTGTAGGATTAGAAATATCAAAAGCCTCGATTGATCCAATTGAAGTCATTTTGATAGCTCCGGGTAATTCTTTGTCTTTAACCATTTCTTCGTGGATCCTTTATTGTTTTCAAATTGATATTTTGAAAAAAAGAAGATTCTAGAAAACAAATCCAACAATCGTCGTCGCCAGTAAAATGTTTTGTAATAAGTTTTATTTAAAACAAATTATTTAATTTATTAGGAATGTAAGTAACAAAAAATATTTTAAGACTGAACAAATTAGTTCTATTTTCTAACAAGTTTAATATCAATGATATTATAGATAAATATATTTTCATAAGGTAGGTATTTATTTAGCAAGTGTTCGGACACTACAATACCTAAACAAGGTAAGCCACCAACAGAAGTAACATCTTACAGACCAATATCGATTATACCAATCATGGCAAAAGTTTTTGAAAAGCTGCTACTGAAAAGGCTTAGCAAAATAATAGAGGAAAGAAGACTAATTCCGAGCCATCAGTTTGGATTTAGAAATAAACATTCCACGATAGACCAAGTGCATCGAATTACGGATGTTGTAGAAAAGGCACTGAAAAGAAACAAGTATGCTCGGCTATATTTTTAGATGTTGCTCAAGCCTTGGGCAAGGTTTGGCACTTGGGACTTGAGTACGAACTGCATAGGGACCTTCCCAGGCAGTACTACGAAATACTGAAATCCTACGTTACGAACCGACTCTTTAGAGTACGGTACGACCAAAATTACTCGGAACTAAAGAAAATTGAAGCCGGTGTACCACAAGGAAGTGTCCTAGAACCAACCCTATATCTGTTATATACAAGGGATATTCCAGTGGACATCAACACTATCATGGCCACCTTTGCTGATGATACTGCAATATTGGTGCCAGACAAATCCGTTACGAAGGCTACACAAAAATTGCAAAATGCAGTCGATAAAGTTAGTGATTGGATGCAGATATGGCGCATCAAACTAAACGAAACAAAATCGACGCATAAAAACTTGACAAATAAAAACATAAACAATGTTCCAATTTATATAATCAATACAGCAGTACCTAACTCCAATACCGCCAAATACCTTGGAATGACTTTGGATGCAAAGCTTAAATGGAAAGAGCATACATCAAAAAGAAAAGAGAAGAACTAAACTTGAAGTACAGAAAAATGTACTGGTTACTAGGAAAGAACTCTGACCTTTCTATCCAGAACAAACTAATGTTATATAAGCAAGTATCTATTGAAACCCGTTTGGACATATGGCATGGAACTATGGGGCTGTACAAAGAAAACAAATGCTGAACCCATCCAAAAATTCCAAAGCAAGGTCCTTCGTGGAATAATTGATGCCCCTTGGTATATTAGAAATAACGATCTACATCGTGACCTTCAAATTGAAATGGTTACAGAAGTAGTTAAAAAACACGCTGTATCACATAATCAGTGACTGCAAAGTCATACCAACTCTGAAATGGAGACCGTCCTAAATGTACGAAACAATGATCGGAGATTAAGAAGAACCAAGCCTCATGAGCTGATGGTCTCTAAAAGCTATGGGAAAGTGTAATAACTTTAAACTTCCCCCAATGCGATTTGAAAATTAAGAAATAAAAACCATTTGTCAATCTTTCATAGATTGGTCCTGATTCACACTACTTGGTACCGATTCTTACCGAGTATCTTCTGAAGATTTCCATTGGATAATAAAAAAAAAACATGGTATTCTGTGATTTTTTGCGTTATCTGTTTTTGTTTTTATTAATATTTTTCAACTGATGAAATTCTTCGTGAATATTTTCCGCTATGGGTAAATTTTTGGCTCTCTTGTAGGAAACCACAGAAACTTTAAATATTAATGTTCAACCTAAATGTGATATATATATGTAAGCTCTTAAGGCTTTGTCAAACCGAGTTATTAAAGAAACATTTAAAAAGACAAAAGATGATTTATGATAAAAGAATTTCTTCGGGAGTAATTCCATGTGATATTGTTGATCTTTGCGTCCATGCATCTATAGTTCTTATTAACTCGCTGCTTAAATCTTTCTTGTAGGAACCAACTTTACATGATCGCATAAATACTCTGTAATTAAATAAATACAAACAAATTAAAAATGACAAAATGAATCTAGTGTTTTTGGCAAAAAACACATTCAAAGACATTTTTGACCAAAAATATTGGCACAACACACAGGTTTACAAAAATACCTTTTAATTATTTGACACGATAAGTAAATAATAATTCTAGGCATACTTTGGTCTTTTGTGCATTGAGCTAGAGTCCGTCATCCATTTCCACCATCAGTTCGGCCTTTGAGATCTTCGCGTTGCAAAATGAAAATATAACCGTTTTTTGCAATATTTAAGGCGACAAGAAGAAAATTTTTTTTGATAAAACTAGTAATGAAGCCAAAATGAATATGATTTCTTAAAGCACTTAGGTGGTTGGCCTTTGTAGGAAGCAGGTCCAGTGAGTGATGTTACGAATACTACATGTTAATTTCGCTTATTTTACCTCCAAGTAGTAACCGCCGGATTCCTGTATCGTCTTGCCGGACTTGACTTGCAAAACTAGAAACGCGAGAAAGAAAATAAGCAAATCCATAATATTCTGTCGGAAATGATTGGCTGAATAATTTGGCTGAAATCTTGAACGAGCCTATCAGAAGGATGATGTGCGGTTGATGAATTAAACAAATAGAATCATTGGGATCACCAACATTCTGGAAGACAGAGCCCTTATGTGAGTTAATCTAGCGTACTTAGAGATGAGGTCAGTAAGGACTTTCAGTCTTTGCCAGGGTGCTGAAAAAGAGATGGTGGTGGTGGTGGATGAACCTTTTACGACCAATGGCAATAGTGGGCTACTGACAGTGGATTATCCAGCCTGTTGTCCTTAGGCTTTGCAAGGATCTGGTCCTCTGGACTTGAGGGTTGTGTCACCATGTTGACTTCCCGCACGGAAAAAATATTTCATATAATGATAACCCTCAAATGACATAACAAGATCTTCACGTCAATGATTAACGACTTCAGAGTATGTAGTAGGAACGTCAGAACCCTTTACACCCCAGACCCAAGCTCAAAAAACTTGAGCCTTACCCGTATCCAAGATAGGCAATGGACAGGATCAGGTATGATAAGAAGAAACGATTGTGACATTTATTATCTACAGCTAGTGTCTGTGATATAAAAAAAACAGTTAAGTAGCAACGACTTTAAATCGATAAGTGATCGCCTGGCTGTGATCTGCATGTAAGTCAATTTCCAAAATAAGCCTCATATGAGCTGTGTTCATTTGGTCCGCAATAGTCTCCATTTTTTTTTTCGTAAGAGATGACCATTTAAATGACCACTTTTGACCACCCATTAACTTTTTTTGACCACCCACAGTTTTCGAGAAAATCGATTTTGAAAAATAGTGGGCCAAAAGAACGCTGCGCCTCAAAAATCGATTTTTTCAAATTTGATTAATGTTTTCAATAGATAATTTTTTGAACATCAATGACAACCCCTTAACTTTTTTTGGCCACCCTTAGAAATATTTTTTTTTGATTTTTGAAATTTTATTTTTGATTTTTTTTCTGTATATTCCCTTGTTTTTGAAATTTTCGAATTATGAAAGATGACCATTGTGAAAAACTCAATTATCTAAAATGACCACCCTTCAAAATTACTCTAACTTATCAAAAAGTACTTTTTTTGAATTTTGAGTGATATTCAAAATAGCTTAAGCTTTGTTTTTTTTTTGGAAAGAGAAAACCGAAAGGCAACTTTGTGAAAGATTTAAGAAAATATTGAATTGGTCATTTTAGATAATTGAGTTTTTCACAATGGTCATTTTTCAAAATTCGAAAAAAAATACTTTTTGATAAGTTAGAGTAATTTTGAAGGGTGGTCATTTTAGATAAATGAGTTTTTCACAATGGTCATCTTTCATAATTCGAAAATTTCAAAAAATGAAAAGGGAATATAAAATTTCAAAAATCAAAAACAAATATTTCTAAGGGTGGCCAAAAAAAAGTTAAGGGGTGGTCATTGATGTTCAAAAATTTATCTATCGAAAACATTAATCAAATTTGAAAAAATCGATTTTTGAGGGGCAGCGTTCTTTTGGCCCACTATTTTTCAAAATCAATTTTTTCGAAAACTGGTGGTGGTCAAAAAAAAGTTAATGGTTGGTCAAAAGTGGTCATTTAAATGGTCATCTTTGTAACGAAGTCACATACTTTATACTCGTAATCACCCGCACCACAGACAAGGAAAAGCAAAACACTTGGATTTCATTACATCAATTAACCAGCTGAAGCAATAAACAAGTATTGCATACGAACGAGACCCCCATACAAAGTACAATAGAGGATACAACCTGCCGCTTGCTACGACGTCAGCAACTACGTAATTGCCGCCAAGCAATTCATACCCTAAGGCGCCCATGCAATTTTCAATGGAGGTAATCTGATGGCAGTTGGTTACGTCAACAAACAAAGTTCATTTATCCGCTTATAGTCCACAGTTGGTTATGTCAGCAAAGTTGACTAGTAAGGGTGGAAAATGCACTAGGATTCAGATTCTTCTTGCCATAGAAAGATCTCGCTTTTATTAGTCACACTAATAAAAAGGTACGCTGCTGGCTACTTTTGTGTACCAGTTAGAAGCTTCAAAACTTTTTGGCTTACGCCGCGAAATATCCCCCCCCCCCCCGTTCGTCTCTTTATAATTTTGTTCTGCCGTTTGCTTCAAGTGCTAGGGAGTACGTCCCAATCTACGCTGCCTTGAGCTTCGGTTAGACTAGCGAACCCGTTCCCTCGCTGCTTCGCCGATTATAATTTTGTTCTGCCGTTTGCTTCAAGTGCTAGGGAGTACGTCCCAATCTACGCTGCCTTGAGTTTCGGTTAGACTAGCGAACCTGTTCCTTCGCTGCTCCACCGACTTTAAATTTGTTCTGCCGTTTGCTTCAAGTGCTAGGGGCTAGGGAGTACGTCCCAATCTACGCTGCCTTGAACTTCGGTTAGACTAGCGAACCCGTTCCTTCGCTGCTCCACCGACTTTAAATTTGTTCTGCCGTTTGCTTTAAGTGCTAGGGAGTACGTCCCAATCTACGCTGCCTTGAACTTCGGTTAGACTAGCGAACCCGTTCCTTCGCCGACTATAACTTTGTTCTGCCGTTTGCTTCAAGTGCTAGGGAGTACGTCCCAATCTACGCTGCCTTGAGCTTCGGTTAGACTAGCGAACCCGTTCCCTCGCCACTCCGCCGATTATAATTTCGTTCTGCCGTTTGCTTCAAGTGCTAGGGAGTACGTTCCAATCTACGCTGCCTTGAGCTTCAGACAGACCAGGGAACCATTCCCACCTTGTTATACAAAGTACTGTGTTATTCTATTATAAGAAAATTAACAATTGTCAAGTATATGAAATACCATGTTAGCATAAATAATAATATTTTGTAAAGTAAGAAAATATTAAATTCATAAGAATACCGTGTTAACAAAAGAAAAAAAAAAGAAAAATATATTTAATTGGAGTTCCAAATCTTACTCAAACCTAGTTTTCCTTGCTTTCTACGGTTAAACCCTGGACCCCGCTGGCCTACCTCAGCTGGAAACTAAAAAAGCATCACATCTTTTACGAAAAAAAAAATTGGAGACTATTGACGGCCAAGTGAACACAGCTCCTTGTATTATGTTACACGATCTTCACAATGTAGTTGAAAGCTCTTTGAGAGTCATATGCCTGGCCAGAGCTTAAAGTCCCTGCCCAGAGCACTATGAACAAATTTTGCTCTCAGACCTCAATGTTCAAATTGGAAAGGAAGAGACCATCGGTGAATTAGATGGAAGGCACAGCCTCCACGAAGAGAAAAATAAAAACGGCCTTCGACTTATAAACTTTTCAGAAGCTCCCATGCTGATAGCTCTAGCACTACTTTACCATGGCTAAGAATCTGCAAAACAACCACGTGCTCCACAAGTGTTCGATACGCAAACCAAATCGACCATGTGCTAATCGAGGGAAATTCATGCCTCTTAAATCTAAGAAGTGCTTACTTTTCGAGGGAAAAACGTCGACTCTGACCATTTCCTTGTTGCGGCAAGGTTGGGAGCTTGACTTTTAAATGAAAAGAAACTACGAAATACCTGCGGTCTAAAGAAGAAATCTGATGCTGGTTGCTTAAGCGTATCTAGAGTCATCAGCAGTTGAGTGAGAAGCTCTGTTTGGTATTTGAAATGTGCTAATCTTGTTTGTATAACAGATTTATTTATAGTCTGTGCTCTATATTCAATAAAGAGAATCAAATTAAAGCCAACATTCAAACGGAAAGGTCGTTGTCGTCTTCTTAATTCTACAAAAGGAAAAGAAACTTTGAATTTCAGGGAATCAACACTTCTTGTAAGGTGGTCGATACATTGTTAAGGTGGTAAACGCGATATCCTAGGTGCTGGGTGCATTAACATTGGTCCTTCGAGCCGGATTCGGTATATTTTGTTAAAAAAAGGTGGTTGATTCCCATCGGGTTGTGTGCGGTACGGTGGTGGCGGTGCGGCGCGGCGTGTCGGAGGTGTATGTTGTGTGGTGAGCTTAAACTTAACTAAAATAAAAGAATAAGAAAAGTGGTATTAAACAAAGAGAAAAAAAAATCCATGTAAATAAACGTAATAAAGGTGGCATAAATGTATAAATTTCATATCGGTAATCCCATATAAAAAAAAAAATATATAGAACGGTATTGCCTTGAATATTGCGGTAGAATAATAGCCTACGGTTAAACGAGAGAAACTGTGAAACGGGAGAAACGAGTGCGTGTTGGTGTTAAAACAAAAAAAAAATATTAAAAGGTACAGTGTTCTGTCGTTTCTTAGCCAAGGCACAGTAGTGACCATAAAAGTGAGACAGGCAAGTTGGATAAATTTGAAATACATCACAATTTTGTAATTAAATAGTACACTGGTGAGTACCTCTTTCATTTTTATCTATACATAATTTGCAATGGAAGCATTAAGAAAAAAAAGAGGCACTTATAAAGGAATCCTCAGCCGCCTAGAAAAATATTTTAGGGAAACCGCGGATGAAACTATTTCTGCCGCAGATGCAAACACTCGACTTATTAGGTTAGAGGAGAACATGCAAGCATTCGAACAAGTGCAGTTGGAAATTGAAGCTTTGCTGTCAGATGCAGAATTAGTTGAGGAGGAAGGGGTTAGAGAGGAGTTCGAAAATAAGTACTATACCATAAAAACCTGGTGTTCGAACAAAATAAATCCAGGCCGATTGTCGGTCTCGGCAGAATCGACAAATGTTCACCACACGCAAAACATACCACCAGAGTTTGAGGAATCTGTACGTCTTATTGCGAATAATCAGGCTTCAATCGTGACCGCATTAAATCGGCGTTCAGAGGTTAACATTGGTGCCAGTACTTCTCATAGTGGTACCAAGTTACCCCCTGTTCAATTCCTACATTCTCGGGTGAATACAAGGAATGGCCTACCTTTTAGGATCTTTTCACGACAATAGTACATCAGTCAAGAACCTTGTCAGGTGCTCAGAAGCTGCAGTACTTGAAATTATCTCTAAAGGGGGAAGCGGCTTTTCTATTGAGACATATAAATGTGTCTGACGCGAATTATGAACAGGCATGGGAGGATTTGAACAGCATGTATGACAAGGAAAAAATAATCATAGAATCGTATGTTAGGACTTTAATGGAGCAACCAGGTGTAGGTTCTTTTCCAAGTGCAAGTTGCATAAGAAACATTTTTAGTACTACCAAGGAATCCATATCTGGACTTAAGTCATTAAATGTACCAACAGAGCATTGGGATTGTTGGTTAATTTATGTAATTGCGTCTAAGCTGTGCCTACGTTCTGTAACTTAGACGAGAACATCTCGCATCGAGAAAACATGGAACACAAAATCCCAACGTTTCTCGACTTGGAAAAATAAACTGTGTCTGTATCTCAATGTGAGAAACATCTCTTTTGATTTGTCTTTCCATTGGAATATCTACCGAAAACTATGTTATTGGCAGTTAAAATTCAAATATTTAAAAATATTTGTATTTTTATCAAATGTCTTATGTATAGGTCTGCCGCCTTAATGCAATAAGTAAATACGCATTTATATAAGCTAGTATCACCAAGTAGTCGAAATTCGACCTGACTCTATTAATGTTTTAACGGCAACATATAAATATAAAAACTAGATTCTGCCCGAGCGATTGGCTATATCTACCTTTCAAATAAAAAAATATGAAAATAAATTGTCATTAAGTCAGTTTAAAAGGGAGATATAGAAAAGTGTTAACGTATTAATATATAAATTGCTTTTTTTTTTTTGAGGGTTATTAATGCATTTATTGAAAAAATATTAATCTAAACACATTGACATGCAAATATAATCTATAAAATGACGTTCCCATAATGTTGATTCGATACTTTTGGTCCAGTTTCAATTTTGTAAGCTTTTAAAAGCATACCTCACTTAAATGAAACTGAAGATTCTGAAGTATACCACACTTAATTGAAACTGAAGACACTGAGCACAAAAAAAGAAAGATTATTAATTTCACTTAAGTGAATCTGCCCATAATAACGGTTTGTTACTTTTAGTCTAGTTGAATTTACTCTTGCTTCAGAAGTTAAGTGAACTTAAGTGAAAATGAAAAATCTTAGGTAAACCTCACTTAAGCGAAACTGACAATACTGAAGCACAAAATGGACAAATTTACTAATTTCACTTAAGTGAATTATATGTATGATAGCCCCTATTTAGGGTCTGTAACGTATCTACTTTCATTCAATTTTGCTTCTGAAGTGAGGAGAGTTCTCAAGCGCACCTCACTTAAGTTTAACTAAAGAAGAAAATGATTGATAAGTAGGTTTTTCTATATTTGTTTTTAACGCTTATATTTACATTTCCAAACTACTCTCTTTGCTAAATCCAAAGGGAGAGTGTTCTTTTGTTTTTGTTTTGAAATAATACAAATTACAAATACAAAATATTTACCATTTCTCTACTTTTAATCACTTTTATTTTCTTCTCACATGCGTTTTACTTGTCGAGTAATTTTAGCAGGTTAATCGAGAAATTATCTCGACTTTTTTCTTACAGAAACAGTTTTACTCACATTTTTCCAGGCTCTCACAGATTTACTCATATTTTTCCAGGCTCTCACAGAAATTTTATTCCGAAAAGTTTCAAGTCGAGAAAATCTAGTTACAGAACCAGGCGAATGTGAGAAAACAATTTTAATGCCAATTCACGTCATATTTGTTTTGATTCACGTGTTCCATGCGAGAAATTTCTCGATGCGAGAGTTACAGAACGTAGGCACTGGACTCCAAATCTAAACAACTGTGGGCAAGGCAAACAGCCAACATTAAGTCACCAACATTTGACGAGATGATGCAGTTTCTGTCGGCTAGGGTATTCGAATAGAATCGTTACAAACTAATAAACGAACTTCGAGGTCTTCTAATAAGATCAATCGCCAGGCAGTTAATTCTGTTATTAGCTTGGCATGTACGATGTGTAAGGAAAATCATTTTGTGAGCGTATGCCCTCAGTTCATAAAATTAGATTTAAATGGAAAGCGATCGGTTATAGCTCAAAACCATCTTTGCTATAACTGTTTAAACTTAGGCCACTCGGTTAAGGAATGCAAGTCAAGTCATCTACTTGTAGGAAGTGTAAAGGGAAACACCATACTTTAATTCATGCAGAGCTGAAAGCAAGCAGCGGAGGAGCAGCATCGGTAGTTTTGGGTAGAAATACAATAGGCGAAGGTGAAAGGGTTGAGAACAATGATGGAGCAGTCGGAGCATCGCAAGGTTCAGCCAGTGTGTTATCAGTCAGCGTCAACCATTCTTTGGGAACGACAAAACAATACAATTTATTGCCAACCGCAATTATTTTGGTCAAGGACAAATCGGGTGTTTATAAGCCATGTAGAGCACTATTAGATTCCGGTTCACAGGTTTCGCTTATAACGGAGGCATGTGCTCAATATCTAGGTCTTAAACGAAGTCGGTCAGATCTAACAATTGATGCTGTAGGAGAGGGTGAGGCCAAGGTTAGGGGTTCAATAAATTTAGAAGTAAAGTCTAGGATTGCCGACTTCAAGGTTTCAACTCAAGCCGCAATACTAGGTACAATCACGAAACATTTGCCGCAGCATAAGGTATTTTACGATGTTAAAACACAGCTTGGTGACATCCAGTTGGCTGATCCTCACTTTTCTACACCAAGATCAATCGACATATTATTAAAGGCGAGTATCGTACTGAAATCGATTAATGGTGACAAAATATTCGATGAAAGCAACAGGGTTATAGCAATGGGAACGGAATTCGGTTGGGTTTTAGCGAGTGAGGACGATGACGAGCAAGGGCATAGGAGGATGGTTTTTCACGCATTAAATGATTTGAACAGGTCGGTGGAGCGGTTTTGGGAAATAGAAGAGCCAAAGCCTGTTATAACACGGTCTTATGACTCTCATCCTTGTGAAAAACATTTTAAGGAGCACTACAGAAGAATGGAGGACGGTAGGTTTATTGTCAGGCTGCCATTTAAGGAAGATGCAGTTTTTGAGGGAAACTCTCGTTTAAAGGCGGAACAGCGGCTTAAGGCAATGGAACGGCGATTCGTAAAGGATAATGATCTACAAAAAATGTATGTAAACTTTATGGAAGAGTATCAAAGGTTAGGCCATATGACAGAAATAGAACTTGAAGCGGAGCATGCAAATCGAGGATACTATTTACCCCACCATGCTGTCATCAAACCTGAAAGCAGTACAACTAAATTAAGAGTGGTATTTGATGCCTCGTGTGATCCCTACGGTGGCAAATCTTTGAACTCTCAGCTTTTGAATGGACCTGTTCTACAAAATGATTTAACACACATTCTTTTCCGATTCATGATAAATCCTATAGCTCTTAGCGCTGATATTGCTCAGATGTACCGTCAGGTGTTAGTAGATGTGCGAGATAGGTGTTTCCAACGCATTCTTTGGAGGAATTCACCCTCGGAGGATTTAAAGGAGTATGAGTTGAATACTATAACGTATGGCACAACCCCGGCATCATTCTTGGCTACTCGGGTTCTCTTACAACTAGCTGAGGACGAAGCGGAAAGTTTTCCGGAAGCATCGGCTTTGATAGCTAACAACTTTTACATGGATGACTTTATATTTAGCTGTAGCAATGAAGAGGAGGCTCGAAGAATAGTTCATCAACTTTGTCAGTTGCTGGAAAGAGGAGGATTGATTCTTCGAAAATGGTGTTCCAATTCTCTAAGTCTTTTTAATGGGATTCCGGCTGAAAGGAGGGAGCCAAGTTGGAGCTGGTGTATAGAGTCAAATCAATCCATTAAAACATTAGGACTTAGGTGGCATCCGATAACAGATTCATTTACTTTCAAGGTTCAAAAACATGAAGTCTCCTGCTTCACCAAGAGGAACTTGTTAGCGGAAATGGCCCGTATATTTGATCCCTTAGGATATTTGGCACCGTACCTCATAAATTACAGAATCCTTTTGCAGCGCTTATGGGAAGTTAGTTAGTGTCATTCAAAAATGGAAGGAGCTGCGAAATGGCTTAAATGACATCGAACATATAGAGATCTCGAGGTATGTTTCTCATAACAAGGAATCATGGGAGATGCATGGATTTGCTGATGCTTCTGAGGATGCCTACGGTGCAGTGTTGTATTTGCGGAGTGTTAGCAAGGAAGGAAGAGTAGTAACCAGTTTTGTTACGGCTAAAGTGAAGGTGGCTCCCCTAAATCCGATTTTGGTCATCGCTAGATAAGAATTGTGCGCTGCTCAACTGTTAGCTAAATTAGTTACTAAAATACGCGAGATACCAGAATACAAGGATATACAAGTATATTGTTGGACTGATTCAATGATGGCGTTGCACTGGATCAACGGGAATCCTCGAAGGTTTGCAAGTTTCATTGCTAACCGGGTGGCTGCAATTAACTCTGTCATTCCAAAGGAGAATTGGTTTCATGTTAGAGGAGAGGTTAATCCCGCGGATTGCGCTTCAAAAGGAATATCTGTTACGGAATCATAAGCTCTGGTGGCAAGGTCCAATGTTTTTACGTGAACACCCAGTTAAATTTGAATCAATTCCATCTATTCGTGTTGACAAAAATACGCTGGAGGAAAGGAAGGCAGTTATGAACGCCATTTGTGACGATCAATCTTGGGACTATTTAGAAAAATATTCCTCATTAAATCGCTTACTCAGGATAACAGCTAATCTTCTTCGTTTCATTCACAACTGCAAGGTAAAAAGGGCGAATAAGCTTTACGAAAAATATGGCATAGGCAAAAGGGAGGACCCCATAGTAGGCTGGCTAACTACGTGCGAACTGAAAAACGCACTAATAAGTATACTGAAGGCAGTTCAAAAACCGAATTTTAGTGAGCATATTTGTGACTTGCAGAGTGGAAAACAGATTTCAGGAAAGGAGCTCCTTAAGCTAAATCCAATTCTAGATCCAGATGGTATCCTTCGTGTTGGCGGGCGGCTTCACAACGCATCATTTGGATATGAACAGCGTCATCCAGCTATAATTCCTAACAAGGGAAACTTTGTGAGACTTGTAATGAAGGATAAACATTTAAAATATCTTCATGCTGGGCCACAATTGGTAGGTGCGATCATCAGAAAACAATTTTGGATCCTGGGGGCAAGAAATGCGATTCGAAAGTACGTTCATCGTTGCCCTACCTGTCAAAGATTCAGAGCAAAGTCGATGCATCAACTTATGGGGAATTTGCCAACTGGAAGATTCCAGAAGGAGAAGGCATTTTTAAATGCAGGAGTTGACTACGCGGGACCATTCATGGCAACACCACGTCGTTCAAGGGGATGTAAAAGCCAAAAGGTGTATGTCGCAGTCTTTGTTTGCTTTGCCACAAAGGCTGTCCATTTGGAAATGGTATCAGACCTCTCTACTGACGCCTTTCTATCGTCCCTTCATCGGTTTATTGCTAGGAGAGGAGAATGTAAGAACCTGTACAGTGATAACGGTACCAATTTCGTAGAAGCGAGGAACATATTGGGAGAGCTGAATGATTTTTTGAGCAAGAGGAGTGTTCAAGAGAAGTTAAATAGAGCTGCAGTAAGCGATCGTATCAATTGGCACTTTATACCACCTGCAGCCCCAAATTTCGGAAGCCTTTGGGAGGCTGCAGTCAAGTCAGCAAAATTTCATCTGCGACGAGTTGCTGGGAACGTCATTCTAAGCTTCGAGGAATTTCAAACTCTCTTGTGCAAAATTGAAGCATGTTTAAATTCAAGGCCATTGGTTCCAATGAGCTGTGAACCACAAGATTTTGAACCACTTACTCCAGCGCATTTCTTGGTAGGAACTTCGCTACAATTAATTCCAGAACTTGATTATGAGCATGTGAAACCAACTCTTCTATCAAGATTCCAGCTCATATCTAAGCTGCAACAAGTTTTCTGGAAGCGCTGGCAAGATGAATATGTAACGTCACTACAACAAAGAATAAAATGGAACAAGCGAAAGGAAAACCTGAAAGAAAACGACTTGGTCCTTATTCGCGATGATAATCAAGCCGCCTGGTCGATGGTGATGGGGCGAGTTTCGAGAAATTCACTATGGAAGTGACGGCCTTGTTCGAGTGGCTACAATAATAACCAAAACGGCATCATCAAACGATCAATAGCCAAGCTGTGCCAGCTTTTAACTGAATAGCTTTGATTTTAATTAAATGTTGAAAATTTACTATAAATTAAAATTGTTAGCTTTGAATTATAAAGTTAAACTAATTGTTAAAAAAAAATTAAATTTTGCTCAGTAACTTAAATGTAATTGTTGAACAAAAATTCTTTACTTTACTTATATGAATTTACATGCATAAATTTTATTACAAGTAGTATTCTACCTAATTATTAACTAATTAAAAAAAAAAAAATGAACTTATAAATCTCTGAATCTAGAAGTTAAGTAATTCTTAAGGTCCGCATAGCCAGATTTGAAGTAATTATCTATGAATTGTTTGAAATTAATGTTTCAAGGCGGGCGGCATGTTTGGTATTTGAAATGTGCTAATCTTGTTTGTATAACAGATTTATTTATAGTCTGTGCTCTATAATTCAATAAAGAGAATCAAATTAAAGCCAACATTCAAACGGAAAGGTCGTTGTCGTCTTCTTAATTCTACAAAAGGAAAAGAAACTTTGAATTTCAGGGAATCAACACTTATAAGGTGGTCGATACATTGTTAAGGTGGTAAACGCGATATCCTAGGTGCTGGATGCATTAACAAGCTCTACATTGGGCACTCGCCAAATGGCATCAGGAGAACGAGGAATAGGACAAGAACAGAACCTACTATCCAGTAAATACGAACAAGTTCCAAGATTTAATATAGAAGAAAAATAGGCAGACCTTACTATAAATACGATTAAGCAAACCAAGACCGTCGCATCTGATGATTAACCAATGGAGCCCTCCAAGCGCGAGGAGATATGTTGAAAGGTTGCATGCATCTACTTATTAGCTAGGTTTGTGTGGAAGGAAGCATGCTTATCGGCTCCATATGTCATTTCTACAAAAAAGGCGAACATAGTCCTATCTAAGAACTATCAAGGCCATATTCCTGATAAACGTCGCAAACAAGAACTATCCAATGAACTGCTTGAGTGTCTTTAGACGTTCTACAACACCATCATATGCAAATAGCAGTTGCGGCTTATAGCCAGACAAATTGACCATAGACCAAGTTTTCACTCTCAGGCAAATCCTGGAAAAGATCAATGAAATTTGGGTAGAGACTCACCAAATATTTATCGACTTCAAAGCCACATATGATAGCATTCAACGCTGTTTATGGCGATGGGATCCTGGTAAAACTGATCCAGTTGTGGCGCGTGATATTGGAAAATTACGTGATGCAATGTGCAACTGGGCAGAAGCTCTTCCGACTAGGAGACAAGGAGATGAGCTATCGTGTGATTTCTTCAATCTCGTTCTGGAGCAAACAGTGCGCAGGACAGGCGTTAACACTGAGTGCACAATTTTCAACAGATCTATCCAATTTCTAGGGTATGCTGATAATATCGACACTATCGGCTGCTCCCAACAGACTTTTATAGAGTCTTTCACGGTAAATGAAGAACAGCTAAGACTGGTTGGTTAAGACAAAACACCACTGTTACCGGAGTAAACATTAATTCCACGAACGACGAAGAATTATCCTATAAAACTGATGCTACTATGGTTGGGTACAAGAAATGAGTTCAAAGCTCTTCACACGTAAGACGAAGTGCACGCTATATAAAACCCTTATAATGCCAGTCTTTTTCAGGAAGCAGAAGCAGAAAGGAAGAGTTGATACTCGGCTCTTTCGGAAGAAAAATTCTTCGACTTATATTTGGTCATGTGTGCAAGGAGGAACTCTATAAGCTGTACCAAAACGTGGATGTAGTCCAGAAAATCAAAACATGTCAACTACATTGGCTAGGCCAATGGAGCGAGTGCACAATAACGCCCCAGCGAATAGAGTCTTTAAATCCCAGTCACCAGCCATCTCGTATGTCCGAAGGCTTGGTCTAGATGATTGGAAGCAGCATATTCGGGATCGTAGAAGATGGAAGGTGCCATGTCTCACGGCTGCGTCCCTTCATAGATTGAAAGCTGGTTGAGAAGAAGAATCTGTTTTCTTCTACTTCTTCATCACCATCATTTAATTAATAATCTAGATTAAGGCTTCGAATTGTTTATAATAAACCAATAAAATGCATATTTCCCTAAATTGTTAAATTTAAACACTCTACATACGTTCGACTCTTATCGGTTGTATTGTCTTTGAATGTGAGGATTATTGAATTTTGTTTGTAAATAAAATACAAAAATACCCAAAAGGTTTTTCTGCAATTCCATTCCTTTTTTGAACATCGCAAACCATTTTTACATAACTGCACGATTGATTATCTGGAAATTGCACATTAAATATAGAAATACGTAATTACATCTAATATACTTGTACATAGATGAATATATTTTATTGAATTTGCTAACCTTTCATTTTGTCGAATGTCAAATGTTCAACAAGTTTATCCAATTGCTCCTTGCTAATACTCTTTTCCAGTTATTTGCTTACTTTAAGAATTTCACATCTTAAATCTTTTTTCATTCGTTCAAAACTTGTAAAGTAAACATAAGGCTCATTGCGGAGATTCCAAAATTCTGCAATATGAGACCAAAATGGGCCACAAAGTGTCTCATCTTTAATAGTTGCGTCAACAGTAGCTTCCATGCTGCATGCATTTTGTCCCAATCCCAAGCCATTAAGAAAGTGATTATACGAAACGATTGCATCCTTAGGATCTCTTGCAACATAAACAATCTTAATTTTTTAATTAATATTATTCTTTTTTTTTGACATAGATACATCATACCTTAGGTTTTACTGTCCAGAGGCCTTGTGGTAACATATGCATAGGTAAATGTGATTTTAAAACCCGTGGTGATTTCGTATTGTTGGCTTCTTCTAATGTATTGTACAAAGGATTTAAGGTCATATGTCTAGAAAGAGAGGATTTTATATAGAGGTAAATACATTTATGTGATTACACAACACTATAAGTACGTAGACAACACATTTTTGGTTTTAAAACTGTTAGTATTCTTAGGAAAAGTTTTTTGTATATAAGTTTATTTCATTGAATACGAAAATTAATGTAATATCCAGTGCCCACGTTCTGTAACTCTCGCATCGGTTAAATTGGTTGAGAAACGTTCGAAAATGAAACAAACTACTTACTTATCCGGCTCCCGATCCATGAAGGGTCTCTGCCTGAGATATTGCGGTCTTCCATCGGTTGCGGTCCCTCGCACGCTCCCTCCAGTCGTCGAGACCAAGCGCTCTTGCGTCTGTGACCACCTGGTCCCTATAGCGGAGGTTCGGTCTTCCTGGTCGTCTCGAACCTAGGGGCTGGGATACAAAGATTTTCTTGGCTGGAGCATTGTTGTCCGTTCGCTCGATGAAGCCGAGCCAGTGTAGTCGACGTGTTTTGGCTCTGACTACATCCACATCTTGATGCAGCTCGTACAATTCACGATTGAATCTTCTCCTCCAATCGCCCTCTTCGCATATAGGACCAAATATCCGCCGAAGAATTTTTCTCTCGAAAGTGCCCAGTGTCAATTCCCCTTTTTTACTTATCGTTCAGCACTCGGCGCCGTAGAGTAGAACTGGTAAAATTAGCGTTTTGTATAGCGTGCACTTTGTCTTTCAAGAAATGAGTTTTGAACCCATTTGTTTGGCCAAACCGAAGTAGCAGCGGTTCGCTAGGGTAATTCTTCGTTGGATTTCGACTAAGGTGTCGTTCGTGGAATTGATGTTTGTTCCGAGGTAGGTGAACTCCTTGACTACCTCGAAATTACTGCTACCAACAGTGACGTTTTGTCCTAGGCGATGGACAGATGAGGCTTTGTTTGTTGATAGCATATACTTTGTTTTGTCCTCATTCACTTCAAGACCAACGCGTTTTGCCTGTTCATCAATAGCTATGAATGCTTCAAGTACAGCTCTCTTGGAGCGGCCGATGATGTCGATGTCGTCCGCATAGCCAAGCAGTTGAGAAAACCTGTTGAAGATAGTGCCTTCCATGTTAACACCACTCTTGCGCACTATCTGCTCCAGGACTAGGTTGAAGAAATCACATGATAGCGCGTCTCCTTGTCTGAACCCTGTACGCTTCTGGAATAACTCGGATGAGCACGTTGCACCGCGTATTTTGTAACGTCATGCGGCATATGTAGCTGGATCAGATTTTCGGGATCCCGAGTTCCGACATCGCCAATAGAAGCTCTTGGCGACTTATGCTATCATATGCGGCTTTAAAGTCGATGAATAGGTGTCAGGGTCTCGACTTGAAATTCGTTGGTCTTTTCCAGGATTTGCCTCAATGTGAAGATTTGGTCTATCGTTGATCCGCCTGGCCTGAAGCCACACTGGTACGTGCCGATCATAGTGTTGCAGAAAGGTTTTAGACGCTCACATAGTACGTTGGATAGGATCTTGTAGGCAACATTAAGCAGGGATATGCCTCTGTAGTTCTTGCAGGACATAGGATCGCCTTTTTTTTAGATTGGGCATATGGAGCTATTTGACCAGTCGTCGGGCATAATTTCCTCTTCCCACACTTGGTTGATGAGCTGGTGCATGCACCCTACCAGGACATCTCCTCCATACTTAAAGAGTTCCGCAGGTAGGCCATCCGAGCCGGCGGATTTGTTGTTCTTAAGCTTGTGGATGGCTTTCTTAACTTCTTCAGTACTGGGCGCTGGGACTGGATCTTCATTGACTGGTCTTATGCCTCTTTGTTCCTCTGTTGCCTCCTCTACATAATGCCCATTAAGCAGCTGCTGGAAATGTTGCTTAAACACGTCTACAATTCCCTGTGCTTCGGTGACTAGGTTACCTTCGCTGTTTCGAAGAGCTTGCGTGCCAGTCCTATAACCAGATGCCAGTTGCTTGGCTGTTTTGTAGAACCGGCGGGTGTTGGTGGCGGTGCTAGACTCTTCGAGATACTTGAGCTGAGAAGCTGCGGATGCTCTTTTCTTTCTACGCAGGGTTTTTTTCTCTTTCCTTCTCTTTTCACGGTACACCTCTCTTGCTGCTCTTGTTTTCCGTTGCAGCATTTGCATTCGTGCATTTTCCGTCTCCTGCTTCAATACCACGCATTCATCGTCATACCACGGGTTGTTTTTTCTGGGTGGTTGATAGCCTATGGTAGTCTCGGCTGTCTTCTTAATGATGTCGCGATATTGGTTCCACTGGTTGTTGACGCTTGTGGCTGGCTGTACGGCAGAGAGTTTCCCGGTCAATTGCTCACTGTAGTCTTTGGCTTTCTCAGATGTGCTAAGGCATGCAATGTTGAATTTCTTCCTTTGGGCGGTCTTCGTTTTATTTTCGTTGGACAGTCGGGCTCTGAACTTTGTCACAACAAGAAAATGGTCAGAGTTCACGTTTGCGCCTCGGAAAGTTCGCACGTTCAAGATGTTTCCTGCATACCTTGCGCTAATTAGCACGTGGTCGATTTGGTTGGCGGTTCGACCATCTGGAGATCACCAGGTAGCTGTGTGTATCCTTCGCCTGGGGAACCTAGTGCTACTTATCACCGTATTACGAGCTGCAGCAAAGTCGATTAGTCGGAAGCCGTTATCTGTTGTCGTTTCGTGGAGGCTGTGCTTTCCAACTAATCCGCTAAAGATGTTTTCCTTTCCGACTTTAGCATTGAAGTCTCCGAGCACGACTTTGACATCGTACTCCGGACAGGCTCCGTCCAGGAGGTCATAAAACTCCTCCTTGTTAGACTCCTCAGCTTCATCGGTAGGGGTGTGTGCACATATTAGGCTGATGTTTTGGAAGGTAGCTTTGATGCGGATCACAGCCAGGCGATCACTAATCGGCTTAAAATCGATCCTATCCATCATATCTCCTGGATCGCGGTAATATCTGCCTTGTACCGCGAGAGGACAGATTCAAGTTTTTGAGTAGCACCTGGTGTATAGAGTGTCCCTTACATTCCAGGTGCATACTCGTAGGTCATAGTCCATTTTCGTTTCGGGTCTGGTTGCCATTTGAGGGGGGTCGTTATCCGAGGCTTCTCGCGTCTCTTTCATAACAATTGGCTTTCTTACAGTGGTCGGGTCGTTAGCCCAACGCACTAACCTCCAATCTGTAGGGCCATGGGTTTAATGTTGCAATTCTTTCCTTGGTCAACATTCGCACTTACAAGTTTAGCAAGTCAAGGCATAAAGCCAATACCAGTATCCGGCGGCTACCAACGTGGAGGTATTATAAGCACTTGATGTAAAACGCATTTGTATTTTGTTTCTATTTTCGTCGTTTCTCGACGAATTTTAACGATGCGAAAGAACCTGGGTACAGGATTATAAGCCTCATTTGAAAAAAATTTCTTTAACTTAGGTTAGGTTAGGTTAGGTGGGGTGATGATTCGGCTAGCGATTGTGCTCCCCAGGATGTGGGAAATATAGGAATGGGAAGGGTAAAAGGGAGGATTAAGTGGAAGTGTTAGGTATGAGGTGCCTCCCTGAACCATCCTGATTTCTGGATGAAGTTTAGGATGTTTTTTAGTGGCAAAGATGAGACATCACCCAATTCATCGAAGAAGTATTCTCCGAGGGCATTATTCCTAGTTTTGGCTAGGCTGGGGTATTCACAGAGGAAGTGAGATGAGCCCTCTTCCACCTCTTCGTCCTGACACCCAATGCATAAGTCAGATGTGCTGATGCCCATTCTGCTCATGTGGGTTCCCATTGAGTTGTGACCCGTAAGGACTCCAACCAAGAGAGACAATTAAGATCTGCTTAGCTTCAATAAATATTCTGTTTTGTTCTTTGAAATATCCCGCCAAAGATTCCTTGAAACCCGACAGGTGTCAATTGTTGACCATCTGTCGTTAGCAGCCTTGAGGAAGCTTTGGTGGATTCTACTCTTTTCCTGTTCCAGTGGCATAAGTAGCCAAGGTACAGTTTGACTCGGTTCAAGTGATGAACCGCTTTTGGCCAATTCATCAGCCATTTCGTTGCAATAAATGTCACGGTTACCCGGGACCCATCTAAGGGTGATTAATTTCGTTTGGCCCAGCAATCTCAACTCACCGCGGCAGCGATCAACCAGTTAAGACTTCGTGCCAGTTGACGAAAGGGCTCTGATTGCCGCCCTTCTATCTATGAAGATATCGATATTTTTGTTCGTCAGTTCCCATGTTAAAAGATATTTTGCAGCCTCGCTAACCGCAAGCACTTCCGCTTGGAAAACGCTGCCGAAGTTTGGGAGCTTCAATGATCTATTTATGGGTGGATTGTCTGAGAAGATACCTGACCCTACCCCAGCGTCCGTTTTGGAACCGCTAGTAAAGACCAATACATGATTTGCGTTTAGGACCCGGTTTTCCTTCCATAATTCCCTTGTCGGAATATCTGTTAGTGCGACTGGGTTATGTATGTACGTTGAAATATAATCAGTTTGAATGTCTATGTCAGTGAAGTTCATTATAGTTCTGTGACCACAGTGGCCCTTTTTCCAATTTTAACATTCTTTAAGTCGTAGAGCACTTTTGGCCGCCAACTCTTTCGTGAACAGATCGAGTGGGGCAAGTGAGAGGAAAGTTTCTAGGGCTGCGGTTGGCGTGGTTCTCATGGCACTGGGTGTACCTACCTATACATGACAGTCTCTGAATTTTTGTCATGACCTTGAGATTGATTGCCTTATCCAAGGCTGGCCACCAAACCAAACAGGCGTACGTCAGGATAGGCCTTACAATGGCTGTGTACATCCATAATGAATGGTTTTGGGGCTGGGTCCCCATCTCTTGCCAAAAATTCTACTGCATGTGTAGAAACCTATTGCAGCTTTTATTCCCTTTCTTTGATGTTCTCTGAGCGGCCGGCGTCCCATTTATGGTGGGGGGATTTATATTTGGAATATTTCGTTTCCTCGTAAACAGAACCAGTTCCGTCTTAATTGGGTTAACATTAAGTCCGCAGCTACTGGCCCAATTACTGAGCTTGTCAAGGGCTGTTTGCAGTAGGTCGCACAGAGTGGTGGCATACTTCCCTGAGGCCATTATCACTATGTCATCAGCGTACACCACGACTTTGACGCCGCTTGAACCTAGGTCAACCAAAATCTGGTTGACGACCAGAAACCAAAGTAGGTGGATAGGACACCTCCCTGTGGCGTACCCCTACAAGAAGTCCTAACTTTAAGCTTACTATCACCCATTTCTGTATTAACAATTCTTGTTTGAAGCATGGAGTCAATCCAATTTGATAGCATCGGGTCAATTGAAGGCCCCTTCTATGTCAAGGAATGCTCCTAAAGTAAATTCTTTAATGTGGATTGATTTCTCAATCGTGCCAACCACCTCATGAAGTGCTGACTCAACAGATTTGCCCTTCATGTATGCATGTTGGACCTCGTGGCATGAAGGTGTGGGTTCGATTCCCAGCTGTGCCACCTAAAAACAGAAATGTTTTATTCGAGGTACTGCCTCTTGCGAGGAACTGATAAATCCTCCAAGAGTATACTTGTCATGAAAAAGTGCTTCTCATCTAGCCGTTCGGACTCGGCATAAAATTGTAGGTCCCCTCCATTCCTGCCAACAACACGCACACAGGAATGGTTGAGAGTTGTAAGTCACTAGGCCCTGGTTCTCCATGAGCTGTTGCGCCACCCAATTTATTTTATTTATTATGCTTGTTGGACCTGCGAGAGAGCACTATCATTTAGCATTAGGTGAAAAAGTTCACTGACATGTTTTTCAATGTCTAAAGAGTTTAACATAGGTATATTTTCATAACGGCCCAAAGATGAGGCCAATCTTTCATTGAAGGCTACCCAGTTTGTTTTCCTGGGATTTCTGTAGGGTTTTGGGTCTTCTATTTCGTGCTCTACTTGGAATGTTATCATTCTGTGATCTGAGAATGTTACGTCAAATCGAGCACTTCTTTTCTATTTCTTGTAATGAAGATTGGTTCATTACCTCTGTTTAAAATCAAAATATTTTTCTTTATATATATTCAAAAAGTGACTCAGCCCTTGCATTAGTATCAATCTCTCTTAAACTTAGTATGACAGAATTTTTCAATAAACTGAATAATATAACAAAAGGGCACATTCACAATGGTAAACTGTTGTATATCTAAAACCGTTTTTGGCAGAAACATGATAACCGATTTATTTTGTTCCAAATATTCAGAAAATCGCTTTAGCTATTAAGCTCTGGTTCAATTTACAATGAACTGGAAGAGGCAAACTAGTTTTGGAGCTTTCTTGTTTCTCTACCAAACTTCGAACATATTTACTTTCATAATCACATCACAAAATATTAGTTCTTTTTTTTTATTATTATTTCCTTACTCTAAGAAGGGACAACGTTCCATTTGATCAATTTTCATGGCTGTTTCATAGTCAAAATTATTAACCAACATCCAAACCATTTCCAACATCCATGTTGTACCACATTTTGGCATTGTTATTACCCAAACGTCATCTTTTCGAACTTCGAATTTCGAAGTTGTTCTAAATATTGCTCGCCTTCTGCACACAAAATTCCAAATCTATTTTTAATATCTATATCAACTGGTAGATGATTTTTGGTATTAGTGAAAACTTTTATGTATCCTTTCGGAGTTATGTTAACATCTTTTGTTGTTACAATTGGTTCAGTTCGGAAGTTATTTTCCATGTTTTTGTTAACAAATTATTACGATATATTCCGACGCACGCCACGCACAACTATAGAATAGAATAGTTGGAGTTTCTTTTTATCTAAATTCCAAATTCCCATGAAAATATTTTTTAAACTATTATTCTGTTTTATTGTTTTATTTGTGATCAAATATTGACAAAAGTGAACGGAAGAAGGTATGCTGGATTTATATTAGGAAATATTATTGTTTAATAAACATTAAACAAATCGTAACACAATGGTTGCGCAACACAGCCCTTACACGGTGAATATTACTGTGCAATACTTGATATTGAGCAATACTATTGCCGGTGTAAGGCCTCCATAAACATGTTTTGAAATATGTTTAAATGTGCTTAAATTAATTAAAATAAAAAGCACGACTGGATCGCACGTACTTGCTGCGGTTTGTCTTGGAGTATTAATCTTATGCTAAGAGTACACGGCATGTAAAATGCCACATGTGCATGCGCAGTGACGTCATTATTACGTCAGATATGCGTCCCAATTGCCGTATGCCGTGTAATCGGCATGTTTGTGACAGCCGCATGTAATGGACATGCAGTTTCTGCTGTCGCATGTTTTTGCATGTATGTAGAACGAATTCTGGTATAAGACGGAGCCCGTATTTTGTATTTTTATATAAATTAAATAAATAAATTGGGTGGCGCAACAGCTCGTGGAGAACCAGGGCCTAGTAACTAACAACTCACAACCATTCCTGTGTGCGTGTTTGTTGGCAGGAATGGGAGGGGACCTACAGTTTTTTGCCGAGTCCGAACGGCTTAATGAGAAGCACTTTTTCATGACAAGTATACTCTTGGAGGATTTGTCAGTTCCTCGCAAGAGGCAGTACCTCGAATAAAACACTTCTGTTTTTAGGTGGCACGGCTGGGAATCGAACCCACACCTTCGGCATGACAGTCCTACGCACTAATCATCATGCCACGAGGTACTACATATAATGCCCACTAAGCAGCTGCTGGAAATGTTGCTTAAACACGTCTACAATTCCCTGTGCTTCGGTGACTAGGTTACCTTCGCTGTTTCGAAAAGCTTGCGTGCCAGTCCTATAACCAGATGCCAGTTGCTTGGCTGTTTGTAGAACCGGTGGCGGGTGTTTGTGGCGGTGCTAGACTCTTCGAGATACTTGAGCTGAGAGGCTGCGGATGCTCTTTTCTTTCTACGCAGGGTTTTTTTCTCTTTCCTTCTCTTTTCACGGTACTCCTCTCTGGCTGCTCTTGTTTTCCGTTGCAGCATTTGCATTCGTGCATTTTCCGTCTCCTGCTTCAATACCGCGCATTCATCGTCATACCACGGGTTCTTTTTTCTGGGTGGTTGATAGCCTATGGTGGTCTCGGCTGTCTCCTTAATGATGTCGCGATATTGGTTCCACTGGTTGTTGACGCTTGTGGCTGGCTGTACGGCAGAGAGTTTCCCGGTCAATTGCTCACTGTAGTCTCTGGCTTACTCAGATGTGCTAAGGCATGCAATGTTGAATTTCTTCCTTTGGGCGGTCCTCGTTTTCTTTTCGTTGGACAGTCGGGCTCTGAACTTTGTCACAACAAGAAAGTGGTCAGAGTCCACGTTTGCGCCTCGGAAAGTTCGCACGTCCAAGATGTTCGATGCATACCTTGCGCCAATTAGCACGTGGTCGATTTGGTTGGCGGTTCGACCATCTGGAGATCGCCAGGTTGCTGTGTGTATCCTTCAGCTTCATCGGTGGGGCGTGTGCACATATTAGGCTGATATTTTGGAAGGTAGATTTGATGCGGATCACAGCCAGGCGATCACAAATCGGCTTAAAATCGATGACTTTCGATCTGAGTCGATTTCCCACGACGAATCCGCATCCTAACATGTGCAGTCTTTGAAGGCAGCTGTAATAAATGTCGCAATCTTTTCTTTTCGTTATACCTGATCCTATCCATCGTATCTCCTGGATCGCGGTAATATCTGCCTTGTACCGCGAGAGGACAGATTCAAGTTTTTGAGTAGCACCTGGTGTGTAGAGTGTCCTTACATTCCAGGTGCATACTCGTAGATCATAGTCCATTTTCGTTCCGGGTCTGGTTGCCATTTGAGGGGGGTCGTTATCCGAGGCTTCATGCGTCTCTCTCTCGTAACAATTGGCTTTTTTACTGTGGTCGGGTCGTTAGCCCAACGCACTAACCTCCAATCTGTAGGGCCATGGGTTTAATGTTGCAATTCTTTCCTTGGTCAACATTCGCACTTACAAGTTTAGCAAGTCAAGGCATAAAGCCAAGACCAGTATCCGGCGGCTACCAACGTGGAGGTATTGTAAGCACTTGATGTGTAGGAAAAGATACAGCTCGAGGCCCCCAGTTTCCTACAACATCCAACCGCCAAGTTGCTCGTTAATAACATAAGATTAATCTTGTAATTTGTTAATTTGTTTATATTTATTTAATTACAGAGTATTTATTAGATCTGGTAAAGTTGGTTCCTATAAGAAAGATCTAAGCAGCGAGTTAATAAGAACTATAGATGCATGGACGCAAAGATCAACAATATTATACGGAGTTACTCCGGAAGAAATTCTTTTATCATAAATCATCGTATGTCTTATAAAATATTTCGTTCATAACTAATATACATAATACGAACAGTCTTTATAGTCAGGGAGCCGACCGTAAGATACCTATCTTTCCGCGGCCACGCAAAAATTGGATGCCAACTGATAGTTTTTTTCCAAACATTTACGAAACCACTGGTCAGACAAGCTTTTTCTGGTCGCAATGGTAAGAAAATGCACTTTTCAGGTTGCATTTTCCGCTAAATGTATACCTATAATATAAGCAACATCTATAAATGGGATATTAAATGAAAACTAAGGCCGTCCTCTATACGATACCAATGGTCGGACAGACGTTTTTTTGGCTGCTATGAAAGTGGCCTTAACCGCTTTTTTCTCCTTTTCATCCAAGAATGCACAAAATCCCTAATTTTAGTTGTCGGACTCGTGGCCACAGCCAAAAAAAGACTGTCCGGCCATTGATATCGTGCAGACGACAGTCATAGCTTTCATTTGATATCCCATTTATGGAAATTGCTTATATTAAGGTACATTTAGCGGAAAATGCAACCTGATAAGTGCATTTTCTAACCATTACGACCAGATAAAGCTTGTCCGACCGCAGTAGTTTTGTAAATGTTTTGACTAAGGCTATCGGTTGGCATTCAATTTTTGCGTGGCCGCGATGAGATTGGTAATCTTATCTACGCTCGGCTCCTGGACAACTAGGATTTCCGTGAATTTCTTGAATTAAATAAAAAAATAAAATAAAAATCAACTTTCAAGTGTCGTTATTTGGTGAAACTTTTTGATTTTTGTTTCATATGATGCAACAAAAACTGCGACAGGAAGTAAAGCGCATTGTTATGTAGAAGAATATGCCAACTGAAAAGTTCTTGATGAATCTGTGAAATCTTTAAATTACGAAAGAAGGCATCCTCTGCATTCAAAGATGTGGGGAGTCAGTATGAATCAGGTTGTCACGGTGAAATTTGACAAAAATCGTTCTCTCTGTTGTCCAAATCCGCGTTCCCACCTTTCCAATTTGTTTTCTTTCCTAACAGGTGTTTCTTTCAATATACTGAGATAGAGAAGGGCAGCCATGGTCCATCAGATATTGGTTCACTTGCTCTGTATCTTGATGAAACAAAAATCGTTATAATCACTCCTGGTACTAAAGTAGATGAGTGATTCATTCTTCATAATAAATAGCAGACGGGTGGTCTGATGGTATCCAAAGTGCGGGTGACAGATGGTCCCCAAACATAGGCAAATAACTGACTGAACCATAATCCAAAAAGATGGGTGGTGACAGTTTGTCCCTTAACTGTAACGTAGGCCGTCGCTATAGACACACAACAAAAAAGGAAAGCGAAAATCAGGGATCTAAATCCACTCCTATTCAAGATCCGATCCCTACTACTACTACTATTACTACTAACACAAAACACTCAATAAAATGCGAATAATTATCCTAATTATAATTCATTGAATATGTAGTATCTAATAGCTACATAAGCCAAATAAACACACGAGTCAATGCAGGATGCATACACTAGCACTTAGGAATGTCCTCTCACAGATTCATATAATTATTTTCTTTAGCGCTCACGATCAGCATATCCATCCTAAGTAGAGAGATACAGTGGGTGGTTCTGTCTAAGACTGGGGTAGGTTTTGTTGTTGTATTGAAGCAGGTGATGTCAAGGCGCGAAAACCTGAAATGAAAAGAAAAAATTGTTAGAAGATTTGACGGATGAGGAATTGTTTCTGGGGATGTCCCTTAAGCAAACACTCTTAAAGTGGATGGTAAGGCAACATTCCCCAGCGTCAAACTTATCTTTTAAGCTGGATTTACACCTTCGTTGTTATCGTCCGTGTACGTTGTTCGTTGTTGGTCGTACGCGGAACAACGAAGGTCTAAATGATAACACCGAACAACGAATGAAGAACGAATTAATTCAAAGTGGCTTTGAATTTTCGGTGTTCGATGTTACCCAAACAACGAACAGCGTGAGTGTAAATGCGATAATCATTTAATCGAACATTCTTTTTCAGTGCCGTGCAATGAATTGGGACTCTCCACGTTCTTCTTTTTATTACTTTAGTTTTACAGATAGAAAATTGTGAAACAATTTAAGAAATATTTCTCTCCGTAGCTAAGTTACGAAAGATTAATTCTAGTGAACATTTAATCAAAAGAAAAAAGACAAAACAATACCGTACCTAGAATAACAAAACAAAACATACAAAATAAACCGTTGTAACATGCATATAGGTACGCGTAGAGCCATGTTTACATACAAATGACCAACAGACAAAATAAAATGCATGTATGCACATACTTCCGTGATCGCCATTAAGAAATCCAACAAAACAACCCCCATATACCTAACGAACAAGTGTCTGGTGTTGAGGAGAAAATATGTATGTGTTAAGATTTTTGTTGTGTATTTACAATAGTCAAATAAGTGGGAGTTTCATGTCCGGTATCATTAATGGATATACTCTGACCGTGCATGGTGGTGTCTGCAGTCGTTTTGCTTTAAAATAATTAAAATGACGGACTTAAGAAGTCTATCAAAAGAAGTAATTGAGGAATTTATAGATTTATATAAAAGTTTTCCTTGTTTATGGAAAATTAAATCAAAAGAGTATAGTGATCGCGATGAGAAAAAAAAAGCATACACAGTTTTGGTAGACAAACTAAAAGAATCAATACCTAACTGTACAAAAAGAGTTGGTGGTGAAAAAAATTGATTCCATGAGGGGAAATTTTCGAAAGGAATACAAAAAAGTGATAACCTCTCAAAATCTGGTGCAGGATCAGAAAATGTTTATGTACCAATATTGTGGTACTACGACAAGTTATTTTTCTTGAAGGACCAGGAAATACCCAGAAGAAGCATAAATACCATAAATATTCTGGATGAAGCAAACACAACACAAGATGTAAGTAACGTTTTAAGTATTTATTTATTAAAAAAAAGTAAGCATTTAAGTATTATTTCTGAAACAGCTTTATATAAATTTTTGCTGCCATTGAACATAATAAATAATAAATTGGGTGGCGCAACAGCTCGTGGAGAACCAGGGCCCTAGTGACTTACAACTCACAACCATTCCTGTGTGCGTGTTTGTTGGCAGGAATGGAGGGGACCTACAGTTTTTGCCGAGTCCGAACGGCTTAATGAGAAGCACTTTTTCATGACAAGTATACTCTTGGAGGATTTGTCAGTTCCTCGCAAGAGGCAGTACCTTGAATAAAACACTTCTGTTTTTAGGTGGCACGGCTGGGAATCGAACCCACACCTTCGGCATGACAGTCCTACGCACTAATCATCATGCCACGAGGTACTACATTTTTTGTATATATTATTTACTGTTTCAATCGATTTTTTTTTAATTTCTATTAATTCATTCATGTTGTGTGCACCATGCAGTGAATTATGAATAAAGAACATTTTGAGTATTGTTTGACGATTCGGAGAGGGCAGAGGGGTGATGACGGGAATAATGTTGATTTCGTGCCACCCAGTGACCAGTGTATAGCTGAAAAAGTCACGAACTATATTTTGCGGAAAAAGTAGATATATATTTCAATTCAAATGTTACCCATTTGCCCTAAAATCACAGCAGTAAAAAATCTTAACATATTTCAGATTTCTTAAGGCTCTCCCAAACCAACGCGAATTCGTAGCGAATCATTCGAAAAGGCGATTTTTTGTTGTTGTGTAGCATTGTGTATCTTTCATATTTTGTATTATTTTGAATGATTTCGCGTCGTTGGCGAATGCTTCGCGTTGGTTTGGGGGAGCCTTTAGGTGTTTTTTAGTCCATTGACATCGTAGCCATCCTTCAATGGAATTTGAGAATTGATGACTTGACAGATGGAGGACGAACAATGAGCCCTATTATAAGTTTCGCCTGAAAGTTTTTTTTTCCCGGAATTTTTAAAGCTGTTATGAGTTTCGCCCGAACTTCTCTTGACCTAAAACCCCTTGTTTATCTTGGGTTCGTCTTCGAAAAATGTGTGATAGTTTAAGATCTTATTTACGATACCCGAAATGAGTACTCACAGAAAAGAGGAATTTTCATTTTTCGGGTGAAACACACAGTAGGCGAAAATCGAAATTTCAATTTTTCGGGGTGGAATGTTGTTCACGTGAAACTCATAATAAGGCTTAATATTTTGACGAAAAATGTGTATTAAGATCCAAATGTCACCCAATTGCCCTGAAACCTCCTTTCAATAGAAGATGATATACAAAAGTCCAAAAGTCCAATGCAGGAAAACAGAATATTTCAAGCATATGCGTCAATATGCAGCTTTTTCGCATTTCGTGTACTTGAAAGCGACATGCACATGTCAGGTTTTGCTCATGTGCTTGTAACATGCAAGCAATTTGTCACATGGCGTGTACTCGGCATATTTTTCCTTCGCATGTGCATGCGACGACAGTACATGTAACCAATGTTGCCGCATGCAAACATGCGGCTTTTGGGACAGATTTTACATGTCGTGTACTCAGCATTTTTTTGCGCATGATGTCACTTCCGCATGTTCCAAGCATGCGGCACATATGTAGCAGTTTTTGGTGACGTCAGTGCCACATGTGCACGCGGCATTTTACATGCCGTGTACTCTTAGCATTAGAGTGCACTTGGCATGCTTGTGTGGGCACGGCTAGATGACGTCGGATTGGGGCGGTATTTCTTGCTCTTCGATAACCAAACGCATCAAAAGAAAAATCTTCGTCATGCCAAGATTTGATTTCGATCAGAAACTGCGGACGGACATCTTTTCCTAGCTTTACCAACTTTCAATGGCGATAGGTGTAGTGGCTGCCTAATGTATCTCAGCAAACATTTCCCTTCAGAAATGATTTATTAATAATTCACAGGAGTGAAAGAAACCCTCATT